>BQNB010006143.1:0-98843 GCA_026074375.1 Tanacetum coccineum | reverse complement strand
TAAATTAGTTTTTAATTCATAATAAAAAATATAAAAGTCAAAAAAATATAATTCTTTTTTCTAAAATTTTCTTTTATCAATTAGGACTTTTAAAAATTAAATTTGATTTTGTAGGGTTTAAATTTAATAATTTAGGTTTTAAAGCTTGGGTTTTGATTCCCGTTATCGTTTTAATGTTTTTAAATTCGTAATAGCTTTCGTTTTTAGTTTAGCTTGCCCTTTAATTTCTTTTTCCCGTAGAAATAGAAAACCAAATTCAAATCTTGATTATTCAAACACGCGATCACGAACTAACCTCGATTTTCAATTCACGCCTCGTCGAGAAACGACCCGGGAAGGTTTTGGATTTTACTTTGGATAAAAGTAATCTTCTAGAAGCCTTACGGAATACTTACTCTCTCTTCTTAATTAATATTTTGGTTTTAATTATATATATGTATATTAAGTTATATATACAAGTGTAATTAAGTTTCAAATCACTCCCACACTTACGTACGCGCGCCCAGAGGGGGTGCTGATTTCAGGACAAAAACGAGTTTGAATCTTCTGAACTAGTGCGAGCCCGCCCGCTCGACCTACAGACACGAAATCTCCCCTATGCGGGTATCTTTTTACTTTCGTGATTTTTTAGGCAAGTTTGTCAGGTCCGACTGTACAACAGATTTGTGCGTTGTACCCTGGGAAACAGACGACGAATATGTTTTAAGAGAATCGTGTTAAACATCGTGTTAAACACGAGCCTCGTACCATGACCTTTTACTACTTTATTTTAATTATCGTTCATAGTGTCTGTCTTCTGCTTCTACCCCATTCTGTCTGTTATTTAAATTTCTGTATTTTATTTATAGTTAATTTAATTTATTGTAATATAATTCAATTTTATTAATAAAAGTGTTGCAGTTTCCCTACAATCTTTCAACAACACCATTTCGCTATCGAGCGCGGGCAACAGATGTTTCATGAGAGATGACAACCTTCTCATAATATTCACACAATGTCTGATTAACAAACTCAGTTCCATTATGTGTTCTGATGCGTCGGACGGTTTCCTTAAGTCGTACTTGGATCATTTTCAAAAAATTGATAATAAAAGCTGGAGCTTCATCTTTTGATCGCAAGCATTTTACCCATGTAAATCGAGAGTAATCGTCGATAATAACAAGCATGTACTTCTTTCTATTGACACTCGCGACACACATTGGTCCACACAGATCCATGTGCAACAGATAGAGTTTTTCTTGATTGGTGTCCTCAGATTTGGGTTTGTAGGGTTTCTTCGTGCTCTTGCCTAATGCACATGCAGAACACAAATGGTCCTTTTCAAACTTGAGCTTAGGAAGACCTCGAACAAGACCATGTCTGGCAAGATGATTAATAGCTCAGAAGTTCAAATGACAGAGACGACGATGCCATAACCAAGACATGGTTTTAGAGGCCTTTGACAAGAGACAAATAGGAGAGGACGCCATCATATCCCTAAGAGAGAGTGTATAAAGATTGTCCCCTCGAGATCCAGTTAATAAATCAACACCTTCTAGATTGCGAATGTAGTAGGTGTGTTGACGGAACGCAACTTTGAGGTTGGACTCACAAAATTGTCCTATATAGAATAGATTATGCCCAAGTCCTTCAACATAATAAACCCTTGAAATTGTAACATTCCCAATCTAATAGTCTCCATAACCTATAATCTTTGTAACATGATCATTACCGAATTTGACAGTACCCAAGAATTTGCTGACGAAGTTAGTGAGCTGAGAGCGATCTTCGGTCATATGCTTGGAGCATCCGGAGTCCATATACCAGAGGACGATTTGGACGACCTGCATTCATCAAGAGAGGAAGATGGAACATTGGAAACTATGGATCTACGGGATTGACTGGGTTCCGAATTGTTAGCAGTTACAGATTTAATAACCTTATAATTGTTAATAGGAACACTAGTTTTAGACTTCCTAGGTTTCCTTGAGTAAACCAATGTGACTACAGGTTTAGGTGTTTTATTATCTAGAGCAGATGATTTCCTAAGGGGCACTTCAGTAGTTGTGGTAATCCTAGTTAAAGGGCACACATTTCCTACTATAGTGAAGATCCGACCAGTAGGTCTCCAGATATATCTAATATTGGTAAACAGCTTTCCTGTTGGTTTCTAAACTTTTCTCTTTGAATTTTACTTAACAGATCTAGATTTAGCACGAGCATTCACATTATTGATAAAATCAAGAACACACAAATCATGATTATCAGAAAGCATGCAACCATTACACTTAACACATTTAAGGTCAGAATTCGCATTAAGCTTGGAATGCTGCACAGGAGCAGTTCCTTTTGGTTCAACAACATGATCTTTATTTTTCAAACTAGATTTAACTTTCCTAGGGTGGGCTTCTACTTTATTCTTCAGAATTCTACTTTGTGTTTGCTGAATCTTATCTTTCTTTGTATTGCCTGAAGGCTGTGATCCGCTAGCACTAGTAGACTGTTTTACTCCTGTAGAAGACAACATAGGTTTGTTAGAAGCTAGGTTTGAGGTATGGGCTATTTTTGTGTTTCTTGAGGATGTGACGGGCTCAGTGAATCTAACTCTTTTGACTTTGTTCATCGGGGTCACAACCACTAATTGTTCTCCAGAACTGTTGATACTAGGACAAGTTTTACTAATTTTAGAAAGCATCTCCTGAATTAGTTTAGTATACTTACAGGCAGATTCTAAGAGTGGATCTAAGGGATAATTAGCTTTAATATGATCGTTTGACTAGTTCCCTAGAATACGATGCTTCTGAGAATGCTTAATATAGGCAGAGTGAGCTGTCCTTTTATTCAACAATTTGGGGGTTATTGGTTCCACATTATTGATGAACTCTAGATCCTAGGGTGGTTTGATAACTATTATTATTGAACTAGAGTCTTTTCCTTTAAGTTACCTTAATCTCCTTGAGAGCTTGTAATGCCAAAAGGCTTTTTATTGAAGGACTTGCTTTTTAAATCAGGAAATTTCCACAGACTTAAGTTGACTTGACTAGTTAACTTAGCACATTGTTCTTTTGATTGAATACATGCTGGTTTAATCGAGTCATAAAGTTGCTTGTAGGTCTGTTTCAAATGCTCGTTCTCAGCAATAAGCTTTGTCACCCTATGATCCAATTCAATTATTTTGTTTGATCTTTTCTTATCCTTTTTTCCACTTAGAGATTTATTTCTCTCTTTCATCTTCTTAATTACCGTGTCTTTCTTTTGGGACTGAGCTTTCAATCATTTATATTCCAAACAATTGATTCAAAATTGGGAACCTTTGATTAGAAACAGAATTTTCCCTGTTGAAAATTTTCCTATTTTAGTTGAGTGTTAACTTTAACTGAGATGCAATGTTTTTCATGAATGGTTGATATAAACTTTTGAACAGTTTTGTAAGTTTCCCTTTTTAGCAAAATCCGTTTGAAGATCAGTCTCAAGTTGAGACAATTTTGAAATTCTTGCACATTAAATAATATTCTCCACAGGGAAGGAATTAACAAGTAAGATCACATATCTTTGCTCATCAATTGTTCCAAAGTCTATTCATTTTCGTTCAAAATGAATTACATCTTACTTCAATTCTTTTTGTGTACTCTTTATACAATGTTGTTACCACAGCCCTGTTCCATTTGATAGAAGACATTTGGACTTCAGAAAGTTCATCAACCATATGTTCGGTTGAATGTACTTAATAAAGTCTTAGAGCTTTTACAAATGGAATTATTGCATCCCTAAAACAAGCTTTAGTATGTTCGAAACCCCACTAACCCTTAGTGATGGCTGTGGGTGTGGTCCTTTCTTTGACTACTACATCAAAGTTAGCAAGATGGTGTTTAAGTGTTAGCCTTAATTTTATATAAGTCGAACAAGAATGTTATCGGTCTTATTAGATGTAACTAGTCTTGTTAAGTAATAGGCTAGTCGGGTTCAACGGGCTATTGTAATTCTAATATTGTTCCTTGTTTCGGGCTCAAAGCCCAAGATTAGCCAAAGCCGGCCAAGTTAGAACAGCCCACGTAAGCCTACTCTATGGCTCATGGTTAAATAGACCTTTCCACACATGGAGAGGGTGTGGGTTACCATTTTGATTTTTTGTTAGTGTCAGTGTTAACCTTCCTCTCTTTATTCTCTTAATAATCTTTCACTTTCTTATCTCTTTCTATCTTTGTATGTTATGGTTATAGTTTTGTTGTGTATGGGAAGATTACAGCTTTTGGGGATCAACATTTGGTATCATTCGCACGGGTGGGTGTGAGTTTTTGTTAGTTGTAGTGGTTGTTTCGTATTTGTATTTTTTGTAAGCTTTGTTTCGTGGTTTTCGTTTTTTTGTAAGCTTAGTGGTTCGAGTTAGTTACTTGGCTTAATAGCGTGTCCTCGTGGTTCTTTCATGCGTTGCTAAGTCATACGCACGTTCAAAAGAAGATACAAACGTCCAAAGTACGAGTTTGGTTCTTCGATACACGAGATCTTAATGTAAGGTTTCGAACAAGGTTTATGTGTTGCAAGGTTTATGATAACGAGCGACTTCTCCAGGTTCGAACGAGTTTGGTTCGAACTAGCGACGATCGAACGAGTAGTGTGTTTGGTTCGAACTAGGACAATCGAACAAGCATACTCGAACTAGCGAAGATCGAACGAGCGACGATTAGTTTTGATCGAACGAGCGTGTATTTTTTGGATCGAACTAGGACCATCGAACGAGTGGCATTTCTTGTGGATCGAACAAGGACCATCGAACGAGTGGCATTTCTTGTGGATCGAACAAGAGACCATCGAACAAGGACCATCGAACGAGCAACTTTATCTTGGATCGAACTAGCTATAACCATTCGAACTAGAGTCGATCGAACAAGCACGATCGAACAAGCACATTCGAACTAGAGTCGATCGAACTAGCCAACCGAACGAAATTTTTTTTAGAAAACTTGTGTGACGAAAAGGGTTTCCGTAAAACAAGCCTTAAACTTGATACGTAATAAGTCTTGTTTTTAGGCCAGTGGACTCTCTAATCGAAGAGAAAAACGAGACGGATCACGCTTTAACCACCCTTTAGCTGGTTAAGGATTTTTCGAAGCCCAAAAACATCGTTTTCCATGATTTATTGACATTTTATCCAGTTTTTTTTGGAATTTTCGCTGGATTCCAAAAACAAATCATTCACGGTTTTTTCTTGATTTGTAAAATCCGTGAAAGTTACGATTCTTCTCTCTGTTTATATTCTAAGATGTGTAAAATCAAGTGAAAGATTATTGATTTCTAATCCCACAAAATCACAATCACTTTACCTTACTTAAGATCCGTATACTTTCACAACATCACAATGTCAAATTCAATACCAAATTGCAAACTCAATCATCGATTTGCTTCTTCATAATGCTTTCATGGAAGCGGGTAGCAAAGATCTCCTCCAATGTTAGCTCCGGGTTTTTACGTTCAGTGGAAAAATCCAGAATCAAGGAGATACATTGACACCAAACCTAACGCGGAACTCTCCACTATAGTCTCAATATTTCTCCTCATACATATATCAATGGGCTGGAGAAAACAGTTCCAGTTGCTGAAGGATGTTCTGAAACAACATAAAGTGGTAATATGGAGACTATAAGATTTGTTTAACAAGACATACGAGTTCAAATGAATGCTGAAGCTGAGACCGTTCAAGATCTTTCTCTACAGGTAGATAACGCTATCTACTCCAAAGTTGATGCTGTCCGAATGCATGTGAAGTGGGAAAGCCATTGAAAGGTTGTGATACAAGGTGAATCAATTAATGTGCAAGATCTTGGAACCATTTATATTGGGAGTTTGGAAATTTCACATCACGAGATGGTGAATCCCTGGAATAGTTATTACTCTCGGTTTTAGCTAAGATGGATGAATGAGCTCTGTCCGAAATCAGTGATAATGTTACTATATCAGGTCAATGTCAGTTTCTTACTTCTACTACAACCAGATTGGTTAAAGGTTTGTGACACTTGTTAACGCGGTACAGAGTCAAGAGCTGTGACTGTGCTCCTATCACAAGCCTTTATGACATTCTGATAAGCATCACCCAGAATGAGTCATTGAAGATACGAATGGAAAGACTAGCAGTTACTGCTTAATCCACTTGCACGTGTTGCTCAACAACAACAGTTCACCCTCTCCAAACCATCCTACTCAAAAACACTCAATATTCCTCAACAGATGCTTCTGTTACAGAAAAGAGGAAATAAGCATTGTTACATCTTCTGCTCCTACTTACTGATCCAGGCAACTCTTGCTCGTTTATGAATGATGATGAACTGTCAAAGGAAAATAGGAGATTGACAAACTCAATGGCTTTAATTTCTTCTCGTTCAAGAAAAATCTACAAACCTACCAACAACAACCTTGCGAGCTTCATCAAACACCAGTCGTGCTAATCAAGAAAATTCTCTTAAGAATTATACAGAGGTAACTGGGTTTATGGATTCATTCTGAGGGCAGTTAATGTTGCTGGGCTAGGGAAAATGTCGGTACTCCCGGTTGTGCAAAAGTCTTGGATCAGTGTTATAACTGCAAGGTATTATGGGCATGTATCAAGGGTATGTCAGAAAACCAAAACGTGGTAAAGGATGCTGCTTATCACAAGGAAATGATGTTATTGTGTTAAACTAGAGGAAGCTGGGGTTTCAGTTGGAAATTGCAGAACAAGCTGATTGGATGGATGATACTGATGATGTGTCTGAAGAACAGGAATTGGAAGCACTTTATATGTTCATGGTCACAACTTCAAGAGGATAATCAGATTCAGTCGAACACTTCTGGGGGACCAATCCTTTGATGATGAGCACAATGCATAAGGTACAAACGTAATTGACAACTATAATGTGTTTGCCTTGAAAATGACATCCTGATGCAACCTGAATCTGTAAAGACATATATTGGCGAAACAGGTGTCACATTATCCACTATTGATTCATCGGATATATGTTATGATAGAGCTCAGGATGACCTGGATCGAAAATGATGATACTTGATCAAGAACGTTGATTTGCTTGCGTCTTTAATTCAGAACTAATAATGTGATATTGTTGACAGCAAAACCGAAATAATTTTTGGGTATCATCAAACAAGGAGTTAGTTATAAATTGAAAGGTGAAATTGAGGATTTCAAACTAAATATAAAAGTTTGAATCATCAAATAACCATTTCAAAGAGCTATCAATGAACTGTCCAAGACTAATCAGTTAATTGTTTAATGACATTAGAAGTTCAAGCGGAACTTGATAAGTATAAGGATGTAGGATTATGCGTCTAAGGTGGAAAGTGATTGTGCAAAAAGCTAAAGGGGTATATAATGGTCATACAAAATCGAATTTGCAAAATCATCTAATGCATATACATAACTAAATAAATATTTAAATCAAACGATTTCGGATATGAAAAAAAGAGCTTTGTGCACATCAAGAAACACAATCTCCATAAATGTCACAAGGCATAAGAGGGCTTCGGTTTAGTTTTCAAAAACTCGTGATGTCAGGCAATATTGATTAAGTCTCATTGCTTTAGAAAACAAATTCAAGGTTTTGAATGTATTGTATATTAAAACGGCAATCGTTAAAACAATGAATATGCTAAATCGCAATTGTGTATACCGAGTTTTGAAAACCTGAGTTGTCCCCAGATCAACCTCAACGAGGCTTCCTGTATGTATGATATAGGTTGCTACAATGATAATCTTGCGTTAATGTTAGCCCCTGATTCTGACGAAACAATTCGTCTTGAAAAAGAAGGCGATCAAATCTAAGCGATCTAATCAGGACAGTTTGATTAATGCTCTATTGGAATAATTTATGATTTTTTTTGTTCCACATCTGGAGAAAAGTCGGCTGCGCTACACAATTTTCCAAAACGTCATCGATGAGTCTAACAACTTCTAATAATGAATGATTCCAAAGAGTCTTTTTTTTTCCGTAACAACCAACTTTGTTAGAGAAACTAATTGATGAATCCATTCCTGGGATAAAAAGTGTTAAAAGCTCTAAAGAACTTCTCAAAATTAAAAGTAGTGTTGGCACGATTTTTGATGGAGTGGAACGATGCAAACAAACAATCGCCAAAAGAAAATATTTTTGTAACATCGATCCTTTCATTCAAAAACACCAATTGAAGGAAATTTTGGCCCCACAAATTAGTAAAAATTCAATGTGATTTAGAAAGATTTCACTTGTGCTTTGAGAAAGAGGAAATGGTTGCTGATTTGAAATATGTAATTCTCTTGTAGACGAGTTTGATAATCTTAAAGTCTCAAATGGAAACTCAAAAAACACAGTTATGAATGAAATCGACCGAACTTTCAAGGGAATATATACTATGCTGATCAAATGAATGCGGATACTTGGAATATACACAGGATTTAGATGAATTCTTGATTTGCAATGTTGATTACGGAGAAACCTTGCAAAAATGTGAACCGTTTTGAAAAGGTGCTTTCAAAAAGAGTAGAAAGATGTCAAAGGAGTTTTGAATCACTTCTGAAACTGCGATTAATCTTGAACTTGATTTACAACAGTGTAAAGAAAGATTTAACAAATGACAAATATTTCAAAGAAAATCAGTCAACGTATTTCTGATAAGACGTGGGAACAGTTATTTTGAAATTCAAGACTTGAAAGCTCAATTACAAGCAAAGGATTTGCATTAAGTGAGTTTAGAAAAAAAACTCATAGAAAAGATGGTAAGGAAAATATGTGGAAACTAAGTTTGAACAAATCATTCGGGTATTCGACAACCGAATGCTTTTAAAAGTCAAAGACAATCCATTTTAGGTAAACCAGCTATCTTTTCAGACTCTCTTGCAAAGAAAGATTTCTCAAAGTCAAAGCCAATTACCACACAAAATGTGTCTAATGATTTTTCAAAACCAGTCACTGCATTGGATATTCACCTCCAGGAATAGGTTGCAAATTGTCTGAACACAAATGTGATCGCCACCAGGATGTATAAAGTGCACCCCCCCAAAAGAAAATCAACTAGAACACATCAGTTGCATCAAGACATTAGGGAACCTAACAAAACGGTATCTTTCTCTACAGGGTATTCCCAATACTCGTGTTAGCAGACCACAGCTTTAAGAGCAAAATCTGGAAAGATAGAAGTCTTGTCTAACAATAGTCAAGGGAAGAAGACAAGAAGTAGAAGGACCACGTAGGAAGGTTTAAGTTGTCAAATAATAAAACGTCTGTAACTGCGTGTAATGACAGTTGAATGCTAAGCCCTATGATGTTAAATTTGTCTGTGTTACTTCGTGGGAAAGTGTTTTTTTGTGGCTGAATGACAATTCATGATTTGTGTTGTTCTATTATATTAAATGGCGTGAAGTCTAGGACTAGAAAACAATGGCTGTTGCTGTGCGTACTGACAGACCAAGCATAATGTGAACCAATTGTTGCTTACATCCAGTAAGGAAAAACGTTGCAACAGGACTCTACTATCATGAATCTTAGAAACATAACAGGAAGGTATAATGAGCAAGTAGTAAGACATGCAGTGGTGGTATC
Organism: Tanacetum coccineum; assembly: GCA_026074375.1. Lineage (NCBI taxonomy): Eukaryota > Viridiplantae > Streptophyta > Magnoliopsida > Asterales > Asteraceae > Tanacetum > Tanacetum coccineum. Next base: position 89,304 of record BQNB010006143.1, on the reverse strand, counting down.
TAAGAATCACCATCTGGATACAAATGGAAAACTTAAGTCTAAAAAGGAAATGTTAACCCAAACGTTAGTATGCCTTAGAAAATGAATATAGAATGCTGATATTTTGGACATAAGACTCTCAGGTGCTCACTGTGTCCAATACTCCATTGTCTTTTAATTCTTTTGCAGTCGTCGGATAATTCTATTATCTGTTAGACTCTGGGTGCTCAAAGCACATGACCGGAAATCTCAAGCTTCTAACTAATTTTGTGGAGAAATTTCTGGGAACGGTGAAGTTGGAAATGATCACATTGCACCAATTCTTGGTTATGGAGATCTGGTTCAAGGAACAATTACTATCAAAAGGGTTTATTACGTAGAAGGGCTTAATCATAATTTATTCTCCGTTGGTCAATTCTGTGATGCGGATTTGGAAGTTGCTTTTCGGAAGTCTACATGTTACATCCGTGATTTGAAGGGAAATGATCTTCTCACAGGTTCCCGTGGACAGATTTGTATTCCATTTCTCTTCAAGACTAACTTCTCCCAAATCCAATTAGATTAATGGTAAAGACAACATCGCCTCAAGCTTGGTTTATGGCATCGTCGTCTATCTCATTTAAACTTCGACACCTCATTGCTTTCACAGAATAATATTGTGAACTGACCTTCCAAGTGAAATTCGGTCAAAGTTTCATCTTGTTCTTCTTGTGAGTTGGGGAAGCAAAAAGAAAGTTCTTTTCATCTAAGGCTACCCCAGCTCAAAAAGACGGTTACAACTTCTACACATGGACTTATGTGGGTCCAATGCGAGTAGAAGCATTAATGGAAAGAAATATGTTTTTGTTATTGTTGATGGTCTTCACGATATTACTTGGAACTCTCTTCTTGCTGGTCCTAAAAGATGAAACACCTGGAGTTCTCATTGATTTCCTAACTCTTGTCCAAGAGACTTCATGCTCAAGTAACAACATGTTCGAACTGACCAAAGCACGGAATTTTTAATATATCTCTTCATGCATAATTTGCAAAAGAGGGAATTAAACACAAAACGTCAACTGCTCGCACACTCTGAACAAAACGGCGTTGTCGAAAGACGGCACAGTACTCTTGTGAGGCTGCACTCGAAACAAAGCTGAAGCGCCGCTTAAAGTTCCTCTGTTCTTCTGGGCTGAAGCAATTGCAACAGCATGTTTTACTCTAAACCGTTCACTTGTAATTCCTCGACATGAGAAAACACCTTATCATATCATCAATGCCCGGAAACCGTCAGTCAAGTTCTTTCACATCTTTGGTTCTCTATGCTACATCATCAGAGTTGGTGTAAATCTTGATCAATGAAGGAAAAGGTGTGCATGTATTTTTGTTGGGTATTTCTACTCAGTCAAAGGCCTTTTATAGGGTATTTAACAGATGACAAGAATGATATGTTGAAACTAATTCATGTTATCTTTGATGAATTGCCTCAATGGCTGACAGGATCACGTCAGTTTGACCCCGGTCCACAAATGTCAAACAACGTACTTGATACAAGAGTTTAGTTCCCAGTCCCAAAGTCAAGAAATAAATGTTCATCAAGTTGCTGAGACTGTCCACAACGTCAAATGAGCTGGAATTGCTATATAGTCCGATGTTCAGTGAATTAATCAATGGAACTTCTCATGTTTGTGTCAAAAGTCTTCCGCTGTACATGCTGCTGATAATCCCGTAAAATGTCAACAACATAACACAACTCCACTTTCTACAACAACTGATGTTGCAGATCCACCTCCATTGAACATTCATTCAAACACATCAAATCCAACTCCAATACCAATTGGTACTACACATGAGACATTTATTCAAGCAGAAACCAATACAGAAAATGCAATATTTTGACGACGATGTGAATTTATCAATATCTTCAGTACACCCGGTTATAAGATCAAGGGGAGACATCGGTCTCGTATAGTTGATTAGTCAAACATGCATTACTTTTCTATCACACCATCCTTAGCAAACGTTGGACAAAAGATCATCCATTAGAACAAGTCATTGGAAATCCGTCTGAATCAATTAGAACAAGACGTCAGCTAGAAACAGATGGCGAGATGTGTATGTTCGCACTCACCGTGAGTCGAACCGAACAAAACAACATCAAAGAAGCCTATGGCTGATTCTGCTATGGATTGAATCAATGAGAAGAACTTCATCAAGTTTGATCGACTAGATGTTGGGAAATAGTCGACATAACCACTTTACAAAAATGTCATTAACTTAAAGTGGCTCTGGAAAACAAACGTGATGAGGAAAATATTGTTATTCGCAACAAATCTCGTCTTGTAGCTAAGGGATATGCTCAAAAGGAAGGAATTGATTTCGAAGAGTCATTTGCACCAGTTGCTCGGTTGGAAGCTGTACGATTGTTCATTGACGTTTATGCTTTTACACACCAAATCATTTACAGTGTACCAAATGGAGTTAAAACAGCATTTCTTTACGGTCCTCTGAAGGAAGAAGTGTACGTAAACCAACCAGATGGATTTGTTGACCCATATCATCCTGACAAAGTTTACCGTCTCAAAATGATTATATGGCCTCAAACAAGCACAAGTGCGTGGTTTGATGATACTCTCAACTTCTTGGATCCAACGGATTCTCAAAGGTTCTATTGATCCAACTCTGTTCATAACTAAACATAGGGAAGACATATTGCTTGTGCAAATTTACGTTGATGACATAATTTTTGGTTCTATGAACCCAAAACTTTCAAAACGATTTGGAAAACTAATGCACATCAAGTTTGATATGTCTATGATGGGGGAGCTAAAATTCTTTTTAGGAATTCAGATCCACCAATCCCCTCGTGGTATCTTTATAAACCAAGCTAAGTATGCTCAAGAGATACTTAAAAAGCATGGTATGTATTGACCTCATGTGATGCCATTGGTACTCCATTGGCTACCATATCACCTTGATGCATCGACTTGAGTGGTACTCGGTCGGACCAAACGGAAATATCGTTGTTATGTTCGGAGCATCATGTTACCTAACTAGCAAGTAGACCAGTAATATTGTACATGCAAACATGTTATTGTGCTCGCTATCAGCGAAAACCAACTGAGAAGAAAAATCATCTCGTGCGGTTTTTTATTAAAAGGAATTCTTCGGCGTACCTTAAGGACTCCATTAAATGGGTCTCTGGTATCCGAAGGACTCGGTTTCGAACGTAACTGCTTTTTTTTTTTCTGTTTGCGGATCACGCGGGCTGTCTTGATTCACGTAAGAGTACATCTGGTGGCATACAATTTCTAGGTGGTGATAAGTTATTAGCTCAAACTGGTCATCCAAAATAGTAGGACTGCATTCAATGTCTTAGCAGAAAGACCGAGGTATGAGTTTGTGTCTTTATCTGCGTACCTGCTGCGTACTAGTTCTATGGATGAAATCAGCTCACAGATTATGGCTTTAACTTTGATAAAATAAACCTATGTGATGTGACTCAAAGGCAGCCTTATCCTATCTGCAATCCAGTCCAGCATTCCCGTACCAAGGGCACATCGTGTCAGATATCACTTCATAAAGGAACAGGTTGAAAAGGGTATTTTGAATTATTCTTTGTCGGAACTGAATATTACCAGTTAGCTATTGTTCACTAAAGCTTTATTCGGAAGTAGGTTTAAGTATCTGTTCAGACAAAAACGGTTGAGATGTTTTGACTCCAGATGAACTGGAGGTCTTGCAATTGAATCTGCTTGAATCCATCAAAACATCATTTGTAATATTTTTATTCTTTCTTTATTTTTGATTTGTAAATTTTTTGAAAAAGAAAATACAAAAATATAAAACCAACAAAAAGAAAATAGAAAAATATAAAACCTAGAAAAACAAAATATTAAAATTCAGACAAAATTTCTAAAAATTCCAAAAAGATTCTTCTCGACATGTCGCTTGGAACTGATAACATTTCAGTAACCTAGAAATGTTGATTAACATGAACAGGATGTAAATGAAGTTGCGAGCGAGAGTTTTAAAATACTTTCAAACATGTCATTTCTAAATTTTTCTCAATGACTTATGTACATTTAAGTGCATAACTCGGTCGATGTAATAGGGAAGTGTACGCCTCAGTGCGCTTTCTCTAAAATAGACGCAGAAGTCTTCTATCATGTTTTTAAAAATCGTTTTGATCACATTTTTTTCGAAAAGAACTTTAATGTCAAATTGTCTAACAATATAATTTTGTGGTATTTTTCCATAAAAAGTGGTATTTGTTAAAATGTTGTGTTCAACACTCCCTTCCTTGAATAATTTTCAAAGAATTTGTCGTATCGTTAGTTGTAATGTAATTTATGTGAATCAATTTCTGAGGGAGAGCTTTTTAAAACAAAGCCTTTTAATGTGTTTGGTACATCTCATAAATGTCACTTTTATGTATCCAAACATATTTTATGAAATTAAAATGTGGAAACTTAATGTCAATTAATAATATACATTGTTCACTAATGTCATCTCACTCCGTCTTCACATTTTGTTGGTGTCATATTAATTTTTCTTTCCAATGTCAAGTTTTAATAAATAAAATTTTGGCTATCCCACATCTTACTGTTTGAAGGGGACGTGTTGGAATCTGAATTCATGCAATATCGTGGTATAATTTTTCTCCCTATGGAATTTTTCATGTCAAATTTTAATCAATTGGTATTTCAAATACTAAGTGTTTTATTATTTAAAATAAGGGGAGAAAATTGTAATTAAAATATGATATAGAAGAATGTGATCTTTAAGACTCTAAGTGCAACTCTTTCCTTCATGTGCTAAACAATTTCGAATCTCGGAGCACATGTGTAGGGGGAGTATTTGAAAATAAAAATGTTAGAAAATGGTTTTATGGTTCGATCTCATACCCAACAACCTATTAATTTCACGATGATTCTGAAGTCATAAGGTGGTTAGGTTAGGTATAAGTCCTACGATCCAACCAAAACCGGAGGGATCTACCCAAGGACACTCCATAGTTAGAAATATGTTAGGATCACATAAATGGACCCAAACAAAGAAGCTTCGGTCACTCGAAGTTACAAGACAAAAGTCTAGCTCGAAAGACTATGTTATTTAATGTTTATTATGTATAAGGGCCAAGATGTAAAAAGCCCAAATAGAAAGCCCTAAAAGGCAAATCCTTTTAGTATAAATAGACCTAGTTTAGTCAAAATTAGGTTAGCTACTTCATTATTATTTTTCATCTTAAGGGTTTGTAGCAACTCTTTGTTTTTTTTTAATCAAAAGTTTTGATGTTTAATCTTTGGTGTCATTGATCTTGTGCTTCATACATGGAATGATCTAGGGATCCTACAATTGGTATCAAGAGCCTACAAGATTGATGTATTGATTTGGTTTGTTTTTTTCTTTGTTATTGTTTTCGAAAAAAAAAGAGGTTTATTTGTGTTTTTTGATTCTTGATTCAAAGATGGTTTATGTTTAATCTAATATCACTCAAACCATCTTGTTAGCAATCAACGATCTCGTGATTTTTTTTCTTTCTTGTTGGTTCGAAAAGTGGTAAAAAAGACGTGGGGATCGAACAAGCTCTAGTCGGTTCGATCGAACGAGTGGAAAAGAGTCGATCGAACGAGTGGAAAAGAGTGGAACGAACAAGTGGAAATATAGAGGGTTCGAACGAGTGGAATTATTATTGATCGAACGAGTGGAATTATTATTGATCGAACGAGTGGAATTCTCAAGGTTCGAACGAGTGGAATTATTATTGATCGAACGAGTGGAATTCTCAAGGTTCGAACGAGTGGAAGTCTTGGTTGGTTCGAACGAGTTCAAACTAGAGGATCGATCGAGGGGAAACAAAAGGTTCGAACGAGGGGAGGTTCGAACGAGGGGAAGTAAAAGCGGTTCGAACGAGACCTTCGAACAAGCCCTTCGAACAAAGGGTTCGAACAAGACCCTCGAACAAGCTGATCGAACGAGAGGTTCGATCTAGCCAATCGAACGAGCGGATCATTCGATCGAACGATACGATCGAACGAGACGATCGAACTAGACGACCGAACTAGACGACCGAACAAGCAAAAATAATTTTTGTGTCGGATTGTTCTGAAATTTTTATACCAGCTCGAAAACGGCCCAACGGTCAAGACTCTTCCTCTTCGAGCGAGAGCCCTGTCATTTTTTGGCCATTCGGAGTCATTTAGGCCCTCAAAACTGCATTTTACTGTTTAAAATAATATTACAGAAAATCCAACAAACTCACACCAAGTCAAACATTTCATCAATCACTTACAGATCAGATAATTTCTACAAAACTTATTCAATTGGCATCAAATGAGAAACACATGTCTGCAGTACCGATACTTGTCACCTATGTTGGTTGAAAGTGACTCGATTCTTGGAGATTCGTTATACACTGGTATACATTCGAGGCATCACCCAATGGCAAGTAGATATGGAAAATCTATCCGAATCGCCATACACCTCACCTTGATGATAACTGTTCCTCAAATTACTGATTATGCTGCTGTGCCTGCACCGAGGGAAAAAACTTGATTCTGAATTCTGTTGAAAGAGGAAAACAAACTTGAGATAGGTGATTCTCAAGCTGAATTCATTCTCAGTCAAGTCTTCCTCGACACATCTTCAACACCCGTCATATCTAACAAAACTGCAAAGGAGATTTGGGGAATAATGTGGAGTGCATTATGCAAGGATCTGGTGGGACTATTCAACAAAGGAAGGTGAAGATCTGTTCGTTGAGTATGAACGCTTTTGTGCTATTGGAAAACGATTCAATTCATGACTCTTTTGTGGTTTCCACAAGCTTGTGAATGACTGAAGATTACTCAGCTCAAATACTTCCAACTCATCAGATGAAACACCAAGTTTGTCACAAACCTTCGGCTTATTGGGGTAGTACGGTATTGGACTATGTCAAAACTGAACATGGTATCTCAATACCACACCTTATGTTCGATCTTACTCATCTCAATGCCTATGAGCCTCATGCCAAAAAAGACTCTCAAGGGATAACAGGAGCCTAGTCTACAAGTATGGATTGTCCACTGGCCTATGTTTGCTCACTACCACATCTGCACCTGCTCTTTTCATCACCCTCAACTTTTTTTTTTTCCCTAGTCCTAACCTACTTGCTCTGTCTACCGAAGGACGCTTTGTGGCCACTGATGACTACAGATTGTAATCTCTTAAGTGGTTTTCCAAAAGGACAGTTTCCACCCAACCAACAACCAGTCAGGACTTTCCTCCAACTTAAGGACTCATGCTACGGTGCATGATGGTCACATTGTTTAACTGACAGTTCAGAGGAAGGCTTCAATGTAATGGTTGTAATACAGGTGCTCGAGGCAGAAGGTGATATGTTACAAACTGCGAGGAGACGACATTTAGCTAGGGCAGTGTTAAAGAACCCCCAAGAGAAAGATGGACTCTCAGTACTTCAAAGATAAAGCGTTACTGATGGATGCTAAAGAGAAAGGAGATGTGTTAGATGCTGAAGCTGAAGCATTCCTCGCTGATGTGGAATGCACCGCACCTTATGATCAACCTCAGGCTATGACTACAACAACATGTTTCAAGCCAATCATGAGGATGCATTTTGATTCTGACCGTGGAGAAGGCCCCAATGATGCTGTTGCTTTCATGGCCCAACCTTGCTTATCCACTTGTGCAACCTATAAATCCAGTCAATGAGGTACCAATCCAATGACTAATCAAATTCTTTGAGATTGGGATTATAGATTCAGGAGAGTTCACCAGGATGAACATTTAGACTCGATGATGTGACTGAGATTTATGGACATTACGATTCCGTATCATACAGTTTTCTTTTTGACACCGAGCCAAAAATTGTTCCAAAATGAGGTATCTGCTGAACATATGTTAAAGTCCTATGATTGCCATCTTAACTGACTTGCAAACCCAACTAGAGGGACTGCTAAGGTTACCAAGAAAAAATGTTTGGAATTGAGACCTTAAAAATTGTGCTTTTCAATGCAAGCAGAAATATGTCGTCTAGATACCACAAGGTCAAAACTTGATCTTGAACTCAAAGTTGAATGGAACATAGCCCTTGTGATTCCAGCGTAACAAGGTAACGCTGAACTTGTTGCAAGGAAAACGATTTGCTTAAAGTCACTCTTTCAGGAAAAGAAAAATCAATTGACAATTTTACAATCTTGAAAAGGAAAGATTTTATATGAGAAAGAGGAAACTAGCAGATTGTTATCTAGATGAATTAGTTTGTTTAAAAATGCTAAACAAAGTAAAAGAGTGCAAGAGATATGTTGCAAAGATTTAACATTGCCAACACAAACTATTCATCTTTCAAAGAAACTAAAATGGCAACCAAAGACTTGCTCTAGGACATCGAGGCACACGTAACCATGCGGTCTAGGTTATTGGGCCATGCGTGCGCAACACGTTTTTTATTGTTGATGATAACCTTTTGCATCCCAATCACCTCCTGTTAAGTATATGATAGTGAAGAGGTCTTGGTCACTAAGTTGTTGAGTGAAAAAGATGAACCGAAAACGGCTATGGCGACCCATGTATGCTTATATTGAGATGTTAATTGCCATTATGTTCGTTCCTCAGAAGGATCATTTCTGGAGATCAGGCTTTATGGTTTCTGCCAACGAAATTGCTCGTCAGCTAGTTATATCAGCCACGCTGCTACTCCTTTTGTCGCTAATTGTCGACCTCCAATCAAGTTTCTGCGCCGTCTTCGAATAGTTAATGCTGTTTTTATTCATCTTGAAGGTATCATAAAAGAAAAGATCAACACAAAAACCATGACTATGTTTCTGATTGGTGTATTTGATTATGCAAACAGTTTGTTGATCAACAACTGATACCATTTTGCTCGACATTCAAAAACCATATCCAAAAACTCGCTTAATGATACATTTTTCAAAGAGATAAGAGAATTTGGAACACATTTGATGAATTGGAGGCGGAATATTGAAAAATGTATGTTCTGTTACAAAAACTCTGTCCTTTAGAGGAAGAAAAATTCTTTTATTCATAATGAAAATGCTTATTTTGCTGAGTATTTAGAAAAATGATATACATGCCTCTATTGTGCTTACTTCGATATTGTTGTTGCCCCCTAGTTCGATCTTTTTTGGGGCACCTTTGTGAAGATCTTAGTCTGCATGCGATAGGGAACTCACTAAAGTTCTTGAACTTGAAGTGTGATATCAAAACAGAAACAACTAATCTGAATCTGAGATACATTTTTGCATTTCTCGAATCAGAATTTGTTAGTTTACAACTTAAATTTCTGAACTCTAACCAGTGCATAGACATCTTCTGAGTGCCTCCAATGCAATTTTTGAAATTAACAAGTTAAGACAACAGCTTCAAGGGAAAGATGACACTATCAGGAATTTAGATGCTCAGATCAACATCATGAAGGTGTTGAATGTAGGTTCCACTGAAGGTAGTTGTGACCAACAAGCGTTAGAAACTGACAGAATTCAGTTGAAAGATACGATTACCTCCCTTAGGATTGATTTGATGGCCCCTTAAGGTAGAAAACGTGAGTCTGAAAAGACGATATGATGAACTGTCAAAGGCGAATACTCACTCACGTACTGCATACACTGAAAAGCTTAGTGCCTTCACTGCTGAGAATACCAAGCTGAAAGCCCAAGTGACTGGTACAACAAGTAGTGGACCTTCAACCTCTGAGACACCTAAAGTGCTTGCTCCTGGAATGTACAACTTAGGTTCTAAGTATATTCCACCACCCAAACGTGCTAACTGGGTCAAACCAACCCTGTTACCTAAGAAGAAGCAAGTAACTTTCAGTGAACCCCCCAGACCTTCACTCAAACCAACTCAAAAACCAGTAGTGCATCCTAATAAGCAAACTAACGTGTGTGTGCCTCTGTCTACAGGAGTAAAACCCACTTCTGGAGCCAACAAACCTGTACCTAAGAGAGCCCCTCGGAATCATAGTTCATTGCCGGCTAAGAGTACGAACGCGAGGAGAGTAGAAGCACACCATAGGATTTTGAATAAAAAGAATCGTGTTGATTCTCATTTGCTTGTTAAACATTCTGTTTTTGTTTCGAATTCGAACAATGTTTGTGGTGCATGTAACAAATCTTTGGTTTCTGCTACTCATAATGCTTGTTTGGTTTTGTGTGATGATTCTGTGAATGTTAAACCCCACCAGACTAAGCGTATTACACACCAACCAACGAAAGAATGGAAACCCATTAAGAGAGTTGGGAAACCCATTAAGAGAGTCTGGAACCACATTAGCAAAAATGTTGCTAATACCAAGCCTCAGTGGAAGCCCACTGGCAGGCATTTCTCATTATATGAGATGCATCCTTTAACTAGGATACTGGAACCAAGTGTTGAGCCTATAGAACTTTCCCCGAGTGTTAAGTCTAGTGCGCATATAACTATGATCTCTAGGTTCCCTGATTGCAAACTCTGTGATCCACAGTCTGGTTCCAAAGGGATTTCTGGTATCCTTAATTGTTAACTAACCGGAACCCTAAAGGGCATCCAATCACCGGAAATGTTTCTGTTATTGCAGGTAGTACAAATTGTTCTCTGGTATCTGGACTCAGGATGCTCACGGCATATGACCGGAGATCGTGCGCGACTTATCAACTTTGTAGAAAAGTTCATTGGTACAGTGAGATTTGGCAACGATGATTATGCAGCGATCGTTGGCTATGGTGATTATAAACTGGGTGACACTATCATCTCTCGAGTCTATTATGTTGAAGGACTCAAGCACAACCTATTCTCAGTAGGACAGTTTTGTGATGGAGGTTTAGAAGTTGCTTTCCGACAGCATTCGTGTCACATCCGCAACTACGATATGGTGGATCTACTCAAAGGTTCACGGACAACCAACCTGTACTCTATCTCACTGAATGATATGATGTCAGCATCACCAGTTTGCTTGCTTACAAAAGCCTCTTCAACGAAGTCATGGTTATGGCATCGTCGGTTGAATCATCTGAATTTCGGGACTTTGAACGAATTGGCTCGAAATGATCTAGTCAGAGGATTACCCATGCTGAAATATGACAAAGACCATTTGTGTCCATCTTGTCAGCTAGGTAAAAGCAAGAAAGCATCACATCCACTAAAGGCGGAAAACACCAATACTGAAGTTCTCCATACACTACATATGGACCTCTGCGGACCAATGAGAACGGAAAGTATCAACGGAAAGAAGTATGTTTTGGTGATAGTGGATGATTACACCAGATTTGGATGGGTAAGATTTCTTCGAACTAAGGACGAAACTCCTCATGCGATTGAGAAGTTTATTGTGAAGACTCAACGAGCCCTTAATGCAACTGTTCGCTTCGTCAGAACAGATAATGGAACGGAGTTTGTGAATAAGACACTCGACGGATGGTTTGAGAGTGTTGGTATTTCTCATGAAACGAGCGTACCTCGGTCTCCACAACAGAACGGCGTTGTCGAAAGACGGAACCGAACTCTTATGGAAGCTGCTCGTACTATGCTCATCTTTGCGAAAGCTCCACTGTTCCTATGGGCTGAAGCTGTAGCCACTGCGTGTTATACACTTAATCGATCTCTTGTACACACGCTTCATGGAAAGACCTATTATGAACTGCTGAAGGGAAAGAAACCTAATCTACAGTACTTCCGAGTATTTGGATCCCTGTGCTATCCTACCAATGACTACGATGACGTTGGTAAACTCAAGGCGAAAGCAGATATAGGTATATTTGTTGGCTATGCACCCACCAAGAAGGCGTACCGAATCTACAACAAAAGAACGCGCAAGATTCAGGAAACCGTTCATGTTGCCTTCGATGAACTTACCGAAGGATTGACGTCTGTCCAAACCAGTTCAGGCCTCGCACCTCAACAAATGACTTCTGTGCCAAATAGTACAACACTCGAACTTACTGCTTTACAGTCAGGACGTAGCCGTTCTGAACTAGTAAAAGACCCAGAACCACCTAGTGTCCCTCCTACAAAGAAACAAGTAGACGATTTGTTTCAATGGTTTGATGATGATGAGGTCATTCCACCTCCGGCTATTCCGATACCTCCGGTAAATGCTTACGCTGCTCAGGCACCCGAGAATGCCAATGGTTCACCTTCCACAACAGTTATCTCAGAAGGCGCTCCTGCAGTTACTGAAAGCCTCTTACCTAATCAACTACCTCTACCAGACACTAGTAATTCTGATGTTGACACACTGTTCGATCATGTTGACAGTAATGTGTTTGACACCTATAATGCTCCTGAAACCCGCTTCGAAAGCATCTTCCTCAACTCTGTCAATATCGATGTTTACTCCCAACAACCAAATTACCTCACCGTGCAAAAGTGGACTCAAGCAATTCCATTGCAAACATTATTTGGGGATTAAAGCTCGTACAGTGTCATCTGCAGGAAAAGCTAGAAATCGACGCGATGTGGTGTTTTCTTCATTGAATTTCTTAAATCATGTTCGAACCAAAAGGACTTACAAGCAAAGCCTTAGAGCACTCGTGTGGATTGAGGCATATGCAGGAAGAAATTCATTGAGTATTTGAACGTCTAGATGTATGGAATTACTCTTGTACATGTCCAGATCAATATTCTTCCTTATCATCTCGCTCTAATGGATTTTCAAAATTTAAGTTGGATGAAACATCATGGATGACGTCTTGAAGAACTAAAGCTCGGTTCGTGGCAGATAAGGTAACGTCCAGGAAGTGGTATTGGATTTGAGAATCATTTGCTTCCCATTTGCTAGATTAGAAGCGATCGACCTCTTCATTGCTCACGCGCGAGTTGTAATGAACATCGGTCATCTTCCAGATGGGACGTGAAACCGCTTCTAACGGCGAACTGAATGAGGTTGTCTTGTTAGTAACCACAAGGATTGTAGATCCAAGGAGCATCCATCGCATGTGGTAGCGTCTCAAGAAAGCGCTCTATGGCTTAAACAAGCCTCACTTGCTGTGGTATGATCAAGCTATCAGGTTTCTAATAAAGTCAGGGATTTACAAGGTCGTGGTCGATCCTACACTCTTCACGAGAAAAATAGGCATACATATATATACTAGTACACTATTTGTAGATGACTATTAATCTTTGCTTCTACCAACCCCAAAGCCTGCAAATTATTTTGCATTTGAAATGAACTCAACTTTCAAGAGTTCGATGATAGGCGACAAATGTCCATTCATTTTTAGATTTACAAGTTTCTCAGATAATCCAGAGGCATCTTAAAAAACCAATCCAAATATGCTCAGGAAATCTTGAAGAAAAAGTTTTGGTTTTGACATCATGCACACCATTGACACTCCAATGGCGGCAGCGTCCCAACCTTGATGAAGATATGGGAGGAAAGCTCATTGATCTACACGAATTTTCGTGGTATGGTGGATCCTTATGTATCTTAAGTGCATTCTAGACCTGACATAGTATTTGCTGTTTGTATGTGTGCACGATACCTAGGCTAAGCCTTCTGAAATGCACTCCTTAACTGCTATAAACGCGGAATCTTTCGGTACTAAAAGGAACCTTTCACATGGGTCTGTTGGTATCCGATGGACTCCGGCTGTTGAACTAATAGCTTTTGCAGATGTGACTAGCTGGATGTGTCATGACACACGGAGAAGTACTTTTGGTTCCAGCCTCAATTCTTGGTCATCGACAGTGTTAGCTGGTCATCAAAAAGCAGAAAAGTACTGCCATCTCTACTACGAAAGCTGTAATACATGCCCTATCAGGATGCTTGTGCTCAAATCTCTGGATGCGTTCTCAACTCCAGGACTATGGATTTGCGTTTCAACAAAAATTTCGATGTTATTGTGGACAATCAAAGTGTATTGCTCTTGTTGTAAATAGTGTATCCAACACTCGCGCTCCAAGACATTGATATTGTTCCACCACTTCATTTCAAAGAGAAGGTTGAAAGGAAAGTTGTTTGAGTTATATTCGTGTGGAGACATATAAGTTTACCACTGGCTGGACCATTTTTACGAAGGCATTCTACCTGATGAGACGCTTCGCCACACTCACTCCCACTGCTTGGAGTTAAAAACACATGTCGCCAGAGGACTCTGAAGGAAACTAAGGATGAGTCTGTATCCGAGAAACCAAAGTGTTTCACAATTGTATTATTGTGTATATTTTATTAAAATAAAAAAATCCTTTGTGTAGTATGGCTTGCAGTTATTTACGACTGTAACCCGGTCTTATCCCAGAGATTTAATGACGTTTCAAGTGCATTTGATTTTCTTCTTACAGACAAGAAGTTGTTCTAAGCCCCCGAACCCATTTTCTCATAAACAATTTGTCTTTATCTAAATACTTGTTCGTGATGACCAAATCAGACTGTTGACTATACGCTCTTTAATAGAACAAGGCGTCATTAGTTTGAGGGGGAGGGAGAATCAGTACTTCACTAACAGTTTTGCAAGGTCACATGACACATGTTGCGTGATTCTAATGAAGGAAAGATCGAAACTACCCTGCTTACAAGTTCAAGACAGATTACAGATATCATTCCTGTCTGGTATTCTAAAGGTCTTGTTTCAATTGCCTCACTTGATAATTATGCTATTTCACCTTCATCTCATACTTTGAGGGGGAGGAGGATTGATACATTTTTAAGTCCATTCTAGATCAAACCTTTCACAAGTTTTCTATACTTTTGATCGGGGGATGAAGAAATGTGACTTAAACATGTTATAAACGGATAAATTAATGTTTCGATGATTCTAAAATGCTTAAGTCACTATCCCATGCATGTGCTAAAAACATCTTTTCGATTATCGACGCACCTTGTTGTCAGTGGGGAGCATAAGTGGTATAAATATCAAAAAATGTCAAGATCCCAAAAGTTTGTGTTATACACAGTATCTTGATAACATGACAAGAATATTTTGATTCATGTTCGTGAAAAGTGTATGTGGAAAGTGATCTTTATGGAATGCTGAGGGAAGTGATGTTGTACCACCAGGGTATTCGCTATGCAATACTCGATGCCTGGTCTTCGGACTGCGCCACACTAGTTGAAGTGGATTTCCTTACAAGTACTCGTAAAGTTTGATTTCCCAGGCACTTCATATTCTTTGGGATATATTTCAAAACATCATCAGGAGCATTATGATTTAAACTTTCCGATAATATCGTGTGTGCCCCAAATCAGATTTCACAAGCACATCGAAATGTTTTTCAATCATTTTATGCCACAGGCCTTCTACGATACTTAATTGTAGTAGAAGTACAAACGCTGGCAAAAAGGATATTATACGGTAACTTAGTCTAGCAGATAGTAACTGTACTGACTCACTCTTTCCCAATTCTATTGTAGAAATACTTTATTAGTGTGTTAGTTTCGGCATCTGGTTCTAGAGAACGGAGGAAACATTCGATGAGAATCTGAATACTTAGGGTATATAGAGGAATAAGCTTGTCACGTGCGGGAAAAACCTGTCTAAGAAGGTTCTTTTTTTATATGAAATCTTACTGATCACAGGTGCAGTATTCATACTGTATTCATTGATCCTTACGGAATCAGAGGTTAATGTAAACGACAGATTGAGTATCGTCTATACTCGGTCCCTTCAAAATATAAAAACCTTTGTGTGTTCACAAAATGCTTTTTCTAGAACACATTAAGTGGATTTGACATAACAAAATGTTTTTGTTGGTGACTAAATTGTTCTATCATGGCGAATGACGACTCAAAGTAACCGATTGCAGACATGCTGCTCATTATCCATACCACAGTATCTGAAGTATCAAGCAAGCTTACATTCAAAGCTTCCGCACAATCTCTGAAAATCAATGTCTTCTTCAAATGCAAAAGTTCAAATGATTGGAAGAAGATAAATCATCAAAGCTTTCAAAGATTCCAACAGATATGAGCATGTGAGTCTAAAGATCAGCGTATGGCAAAGTCAAAGTGAAAGAAGATCACAAAGTAATTCAGAGAAGAAAAGCTTAAACATTCGTCAATGATCCAAAGATCAAGTCATCAATCAAGTTCTGAAGATCATGATCAAGGTTGTTAAGATTGGAATTACAAAAGTACATCAAGTGACGTACCCCATCTACACGATGTAAAGAGACAAGCACGAGGATAACTTCTCACTGGACCTCATCTAGGGGAGAGATTTGTTAGGATCCACATAAATGGATCAGAACAAAGAGAAGCTTCTGGTCACTCGAAGATACAGACAAAAGTCTTAGCTAGAAAGACAATGTTAATTGATGTTTATTATGTATAGGGCCAAGATGTAAAAAGCCCAAAAGAAGGAAAGCCCGCAAAGGCAATTCCTGTTAGTATAAAATACACCTAGTTTTTAGTCAAATAGGTTAGCTACTTCATTATCATTTTTCATCTTAGGGGTTTGTAGCAACTCTTTGTTTTTCTTTTAATCAAAAGTTCTTTAATGTTTAATCTTTCTTTTTGCCATTGATCTTGTGATTTCATCCATGGAATGATCTAGGGATCCTACAGCTTATATGAAGATAAATGAAACAAGAAGGACTTAATATGATATGTTGGACTTTGACTAAAACATTAATGTTTATTGGAGTTCAAAAATCAACATTAATATGTGTATGTTGGACTTTGACTAAAAACATTAATGATGATTGGAAAGTTACAAAATCACATATTATGATTTGTTTGACTAAAAGGTTTTCTTGTAAAACCCTAGCTCTCTAGTATATAATGAGAGTAGGATGGAATAGTTTGATTATCCATCATAGTTAGTTCTTCCTAATGAGAGTCTAATAGTTAGTTTATGTAATAGAATTAATTAGTAGTTAGTTTATAGACGTGTTATAGTCGTCTATATGTATTAGTAGCCTCAAGGATCATAGGATCCATGTTACAGTTAGGTAACGTACTAATAATATTGAGGCATGAACGTTCGGTTAAAACCTTGTTTAATAACTTATTGTTCTTTAATTTCCGCTGCGTATATAAGTTATTTGTAAAACATATCCTAGATGGGCTAAACGATTCTTATCAATTGGTATCAGAGCCTGGTGGCTCTCGATCTAGGATTACAAGGTTTTTGAAGAAACCCTAAAACCCTAAATTTCAAGAAACCGATTTGTGGTAAAAGTTTTATGGGGTTTTGGAGTTAAATTGCTATAACAATCTTTATGATCGTCCTCTCTACCTTTTTGGTATGCAATACGATCTTCAAGTATTGTTATTATTCAAGGGTTTCTTGGTATAATTGATTTATGATGATGGTTTTAGATCTCGGATGGAACTGTTATTCACAACAGTTTATTCTTATTGATTTATGGCTCATTGGATTTATTGAAGAGGTGATTACCGAAGAAAATTGAATATTGCTTATTTGATGTTTAGTTGAGTTTCACAGATGCGTGTTCTTATCATACCTTTTAGCAGGAGGTAACTTGTTTGTTTTGTATGGTTGACCGAAAAGACTTGCAAAATCGTGGGGAATGTGTGTGATTTTCTTAAGGGGTCAAATGTCACAATTCGCTATTGCTTGAAGGAGTTACGTTATTGTGCTCAGCTGTCTCATTATAGAGAATGGAGGAAAGGATTTTGTCAAGAAGATCACAGTCTGCTTAGTGCTTAGGAGTATGAGTTCATAGTCGTGATACATAGTATCAAGATATATGGACTACCTAAGTTTTGGGAGATTCTACTTCGTCATGTCAAATTCGTTATTTCATAACTCTGTATTTTCATTTCATCAGTGATCACCTACATAGAGCCTGACTGAGTGTTCGAGTGAAGTTCAAAAGTGGTTAGCAATACTTCAGGGGACGGTTTATTGTTAACCATGTTTAACCATCCACCAGGTGACACTTTAAGGGAATGTGTTCACAAGTTGATTATATTTTAAAGATCGACCCTATTGGATGAATTTACAATAAAGGGGGAAGTCAAGATTGTGATTTGACAGCTTATTATTTTATGTGGTCGGCATGTTCAAGGTAGATCTTCAGGTCCAAGGGGAAGCTTTGAAGATTGTTTCATTCATGGAGACTGTCTTTGTAATTCAATAGGGGAAGATCGGTTGGGATCTGGAGATTTGATGATTACAAAAACTACATATGTTTTATAAAGATAAAAGAAACAAGAAGGACCTTTAATATGATTTGTTGGATTTTTTGAACTTATAAACATTTAATCGTTGATTGGAAGATTACAAAATCATCATTTAATATGATATGTTGGACTTTGGACTAAAACATTAATGATGATTGTGAAGTTACAAAATTTCATACATTATGATATGTTTGACTAGGTTTTCTTTGTAAACCGTCTGGCCTCTCTAGTATAATAATGAGAGGTAGGGTGAATAGTTTCGATTATCTATTCATAGTTAGATCTCTCCCAATGAGAGTCTAATAGTTAGTTTATTATGTACATAGTTAGTAAGTTTGTTTATAGACGTTGTTATAGTGTCTATATGTTAATTAGTTAGCTCATGGATCAATAGGATCCCATGTTACAGTTAGGTAACGTACTAATAATATTGAGGCATGAACGTTCGGTTAAAACCTTGTTTAATAACTTATTGTTCTTTAATTTCCGCTGCGTATATAAGTTATTTGTAAAACATATCCTAGATGGGCTAAACGATCTTATCAATTCTCTTGGACTAGCCACTCTTTGTTACAAGAACATGGTGAGTGAAGGCCATAGGATTTTTAGCAAACCCTTACAGCTATCAACGGATTTGAAAAAGTCTTTACCATGAGCCGTTTGCTATGGACTAGCCACTTTTCATTCAAAGAATATGGAAAGTGATAACCATCCAGTTTTGGGTAACCTGGCAACCATCAACGGATTTGAAAGGTCTTTAACCTAAGCAGACGTGTGCTCTTAGATAGCCAGTTCTTATGCTTGTAAGAGCATGGTGAACTGAATATGACCATTTGTTGTGTGGTGGTTCAGCCAACACCCAACCATAACCATTCTCAAATAGACCTAACCACTATAATAAGGCCTCCCTCAAACTGGTATTTAGCCCTCCACTCTAAATGTAGCCTTTTTTTTCTTTTTTTTTTAAACGAAACTAATAATAACACGATACTGCAGATACCATAACATACTGTGACCAGAAGGTATCGAACACGTGCTCCCAGCAAGGGATATACTAACATACAGCAGCAACCAAAAAGAACCAGCAGGAATGAAGGAATAAGTAGCAAGAAACAGAAGATTCATTTTCCCAACAGCAAGAATGAATCGAAACAAGCAGCTTAAACTTTTTCTTTTTTTTCTTTTTTTTTAATATACAGAAACAACAATACTCAAGAAAGATTAGTGGCTTTTGGACGTCCCAAGCCAGAAACCGACTTGGAATCTTCCATAGACATCAACATTTATCATTGCGGGTTTAAAACTTTTGATGCTCATTACGACGGATTTGGTTACATGTTCTAAACAGTCCCGGGTTTTGGTTACTCCAAACCCTACTTAGCCTAAGGCCTTAACGGTGTCACTATGTTTTGTTTTAGAAGATTCATAATTCTTTGTACCTTAACATTTTGTTTATACATCTGTTGTGAATTGATGTTTTCTTATGAATGGGTTTTGAACAAGTTCTGGTGATTCACATTTCTTGAACTTATTCATTATTGGTTTTAACCTGTTCTATGTTTATTCATCTTTTTCTTATGTTTACAGGTGTGTTGAAAGTGATCAAAAACTACCAAAACCTAGCAAGCTTTATTTTTGAACTCAAAATTTATATCCTAACTTTTGATTCATATTTACCATTCCATCTCTTTGATTACTTAGGAGTCCTTATTGTTTTTCACCAATGTTTATCTGTTTTCTTAACATTTTTATTTTTAGCAACAATAACAGATTTGAGGAAATTAAAACTCAGGGTGATTCAGCACTTAACTTAGATTACACAACGACATTTTCCACTTGTTTTAGGTTCAATACCAGCAGGTTTAGGCAAAAGATCTTCAGCAGGAATGGACTCACAAGACTTTTTACCAATATGTCATTTTTTGATCATCAATGTCAGGTTGGTTTGAAGAAAGGCATGGAAAAAAATCCCAGTGTTGGGTGGGGAACAGCATTCATTCTTTTCTTTGTCAACCTAACTTGTTTTGATAATTAAAGTGTTTTATCATTCGCTTCTTTGAATCAAAAATACTTTTCATTTCAGGATAATAAATTTCATTTGGGCTGTATAATCCTTTGTATACTCTAACCTAGCTTTGATTTCTCAGACAATTAATGATCTATCAATTTAGCTAAGTTTATTAGACAGATTTCTTTCATTTATTAAAATGGACAATGAATTATTAATTTAGCTTGCAACATCTTGCTTTTTCCATTTTTATCTCAGCATTGATTTTTTTAGAATATTTTAACTCATTAGACGTATTTTCCAAATCTCTTTGCAAAACCCTAATCTTATCCTCATAGGCTAACTGATTATTTTGATACCATGCTCGTTGTTGATTTTAATGTTTTAACAGGGCATTTATATGCTTGTACTTTAAATATAACAATCATTATAAAGTCTCTATTCTAAGATATCATTAAGTTTGTTAAGATCATTAATTTTAGAATCACAACCAAGAGGACAGTTTTGTACCTGTAAGTTCATGCACGCCATTTCTTCTTCACCACCACCAAATGTGTAGAAATGTGTTCTTCTCAATCAAAGCTTCTCAACGAGGCTCTGATACCACTTGTTAGGATCTGGTACTAGATAGATCTTCTAGCCTGTATGTGTATGGGTATAAAACTTCTTATGTAACTCACAAGTATATACGATAGAGACTCTAATAATTGTTTGGCGGGCAAACTAAAACAATGTAATATAAAGAAGAATAATATAAAACTACTGATCCTCTATGGATCTTTCTATTGATAATAAATTGTTTTTGTGTCCTTTGTAATCGGTGCCACAACCTAATGCTAAGGTTTCTTTTATAGGAGAAGAAACCCTAAAACTTGGTCACAAGAAAACTAAAAATCACCGTACGAGAATATACATCAACTCTCTTCCTAATTTATCTCATTCCTATATTAATGAGATAATACTAGAATATAACTATAATTCCTTAATTACATTAATTACGTCTATAAATAACAATCAGCAGATTCTATCTCTGTCAGCAGAAACAAGAACATGACCAGCAGAAACATAATCAGCAGGAATGAACATGACCAGCAGAAACGATAATTCGCAGAATGCTACTTGAACTGTCAGCAGGAACATTATCAGCAGAAACGAACATCTCTAACAGCAGAAACGACACTTAGTCATTTTTAATTTGTCCCAACAATCCTCCCCTAAACTTGGTTTTGACTCCGTTAATTCCAAGTTTCTAGATAGATCTTCGCGAAAGCAGAGGAGTTTGGTAACAGCGAAAACAAAGTACCAGCAGATATTATAAGGTAACCTAGCAGCAACTAATGAACAGCTAGGCAACATTAAGAACAGAACTTCCAGTCTTTGCCAGCAATAGTCGTACAGCTGTTCGCACTCCATGCTATATCAAGCGAACATTGGGAAAAGTAAGTACATCAAATCATAAAAATTGCAGTCTATCCTCATCACTTCATGTGTGTTAACTCCATGTGAGAGGTTGATATCATTGAAAAATGTAAATGGTTTTGATTTGTCTCTTTACACAGTTAGCATTAACTCTGGAGTTGTAGTCAGTTCTTTGGCCAACCACGAAAAGGTGTTATTGTCAATGGTCAACTGAGAACCATTTCAACTCTCAGTACTTGAAACATTGGTGAGTTGAATACCATATGGTTTTTGGCTGAATATATTCATGCTGCTGGAGTTTTTTATGCTGCCAATACATCTATTCATGCTGCTGGACTGGTTTGTGCTGGTAGTATCATGTTCCTGCTGGCTGACTTATTTTATGCTGGGGTTAGTAGACTGTTTCTGCTGTGCTCAGCTGATATTGTGGTTGGGTTTGGTCTCTGCAACTAGTCACTTGGGTTTTGCTGGTTGTCTCCTTTCTTGCGTGGTTGTAACAATGTATTGCTGCCTGAATAGTTTGTGCTGCTCAAATATTAATCTGCTGTTGACATTGTTTCTGCTGATTTTTTTAAGGACTGGTTCTATGGATGGACTTTCTACCATGCTGGTCTTAAAATAGAAGTTGAAAGTTTTTCGTTTTTTTATATCTTATTATATGGTGTTTGGCAGGTCAACACTTGCTCTAAACAAGTGGAGGTACAAGTTGATTTTACTCATGTACTTCAAAATTCGCCAAGGTTAAAATTGTACCATCAAATTTTAAAAGGCTTAACTTTTCACACATAGGTACAATTAAACCTATAATTAATCCCAAATCAATCTTTTCATCTTTCCACACACACATACACCAAAATAGGCGCTAGAAGATACTATCTAGTATCAGATCCTATCAAGTGTATCAGGACCCTGGAGGAGAGTTTTGATTTAGTAAGACGAATCATCGTTACCACAACAAAACTTTGTTTCTCTAACCGATTAACTATGTCAGAATCATGCCTAATATACTACATCAGTCAACACATTACTTATCCTAACCTTAATTTAATCTGCTTCACCTTCCATTTACTCAAGATGATACCTCAAACTCTTTCATACCTGAACCTCACACAAGCAATACCTTTCATTCACTCAGAATGTTTCTCACAACCTATTTTATCACAACCAATACCTTACATTCACTCAAACCTGTGTTCACTCTTCAAACATAGATCAACCTACTCCAGACAACCAAATAGTATCGAAACAGTACCCTAACAATGTCCTGTACAACAGTTTCAACAGTTCCAAAATCCTCTATCTCTGCTAAACAATGCAAATTTTCCTCTACTATGTGAAAGGACAAATATGAGATTTGGGCTTATGACGATGGAGTACTGGACTACAGAATGCTGATCATAATCTGTGGAGGATTGTTCAGCAAGGGAACAGTCCAAAGAGGTTGGGAAAAGATGCGAAAGGAATACAATTGTTCATCTCTGTCTCGCTCATGTATGAGCATGTTGCTGTACAAAGGGAAATTAAGGTGAGAAACCTTGTTTGCTTCAGGCTCTACCTGAGATTCAATATGCAACTCGGGTTTTCATCTCCTATGTTGAGTTTGAAGGGATATTCTGGATGGCTATTAAGGCTAGTTTGGTGGAATGAAGAATCAAAGAAGATGAGGAAGACCATGCTCAAGCAACAGTTTACAGAATTCTCTGTGACAGAAGAAGAAGGCCTACACAAGGGTTATGACAGGTTTCAGAAGATTCTGAGCCAGTTGAATCAAGTGCAGGCCATGCCAGAAATGATGGACATAACACTGGAAATTTCTTCGAGCACTTCCTCTTCGTTGGTACAAGTTGCCTTGGCATTAAAAACAAGAGGTGGTCTTGAATCAATGAGCTTTGATGACCTGTATAACAAACTAAGGTCACTTGAACTTGATGTCAGAATTGGTCATAGTTATGGTGTGAAAGTTGCTGCTGCTCCCACTCATTCTGCTTTCATCGGAGCTGCCAGCTCTGGCTCAAAGCTTAATTACTCTAATCAACAGAGTATTGTTCCACCAGTTTCTCAGACATCTGGTCGTTCTGACAGCATAATGGAATGTGTTTTGCATTCTTTTGTTGCTGAGAATGAACCAGATCAAGATATGATATATGAAGACTTTGACCAGGTTGATCAATTGGAGATGGAAGAATTGGACTTGAAGTGGCAAATATGTTCGCTAATGCTCTCCTTGAGGTTTAACCAGATTTGAGAAGAAAGGCAGGGAAAGATGAAACTATAAACAATCAACCAACTTGCCAGATTTGACAGAAGGAGAAGGTTAGATGCTACAAAATTGACTCTTCCAATTGGGACATTTTGCTAGGGAGGTGTAATGTGAAGACAGTTAGATGATAAGGCAGGTATTCTGCTTTTTAACGTCACAGAAGTTAAAAACAGACGAACCAAAAGCTTTGGTCTCTGTGATTCATGGTGAATTTGGTCTGGATCAATCGGCAGAAACAAGACTGGTGAGATTGAGAGGTTATGGGATGATGTCTGGCACTTCCTGCTGAATCAATGGTGGTGCTGATGTTTCTGATGCTATGTGAGTTTGCTATGATAGGGGGTTTTTTTCCTGTAAAGGTACATACAAAATTGTCTCTTGGCAGTGATTCTAGATATTAATGATCTGAATAATATGTATAATAATCTTGATTGATTGTTACAATGATTGTTTACATTAAGTTACGGCATATCAGATAGACTTGTTTAAAACATGAGAATCACAAAACAGATTGGTACACTTAAAACTCAGATTGCATTAGAAGAAAAGATTAGCGGATTATATCTGCTAATCTAGAAAAACACCGACTAACCCACTGTGCTATACTAAAAAATTATATGACCAAGGGCACAAAAAGAAAAGAAAAGAATGGAAGTTAAGTTTAGAAGCTACATTAGCTAGATTTGAAAAGTGGAAGGAATCTTCTATGAACTTGGAAAAAGTTGAAAATAGCTCTATGTTACACGAACTTAAATTGGTCTAGGACTTTTAAAGAGTACTTTGGAAAGAGATAGTGTTTGATTGTATACAATAGATTGTTTTTCCCAGAACCTGTTGAGGAGGATAATCCTCTTTACTCATGGTTTGTCAAGGCTGGGGAGAATGCATGCAGTTCCTCTCATCACTAGGAGCTTATTGCCCACCCAATACAAGCCTGAATAAGGAAAACACAGTATGTTACGGGTCAAAGTTGCTAATAAAAACTTCTGAACCTCTTTTTAGAATCTAATGACTTTGTCTCTTGTGATAACAGTGACAAGTCTTCAGACTCAGAGACCTATGCATCCTGTGATTCAAGCCTCAAGACCCAGACCAAAGACTTCCCACCTACTATTTGATATCAAGACTTTGCCGAGTTCTGATGTTGAAGACCAAATCCATGCTGGCAGTCTAGTTTTTCTTGTTTGGAGATGTAAAATCTCCTAGGATTTTCTGTAATCAAAAGTGGAATGAAAATAGTGAATGTGTGTAAAAACAATTCTGTTGTGCGCATTAAGAAATGTTTGTGGTTTGTGGTAGTTAATTGCATTGATTAAAGATTGTGATTTTTTTAATTGTGTAGATTCTGTCCCTTGTATATCTAAAGCAGCAATCTGTTCCTTGCTGGTTAGTAGGAATTCGCCAATTAGCATCAGTTACTGTGGTGGATCTTGATCCTGCTGATAGTAGAAACAGACCACAGTCAATTTGCTGATAGACCCAAAATCCTGCTGATTGGTCTAAAGACCAGCAACTGTTTTGCTGGTCTATAGACCAGTTCTGCTGGTTGGCTTAATCTGTTGCTAGACCATATTTAGTCATAATCGTGTAATATTGGCCTGACTTATATGACCCTATGTATATGAATAAGGGACGATGGAGTATGTTGGGTTAAGACCTCAGCAGGTTACTTTGGTAGGAATAAAAGACCACATTTTTTGGGGTTCCTAAGAAGTTAGAGTAATGGTGGATCTCAATCATCCACATGGTTTCACAATTATGATCCACAAGGCAGGGCTCAGTCAGAATCTGGCTTGGCTCTAAGTGTACTATTGGTGTTGTTGTATGATTTGTAGGGTGATCTTATTACAGATTTAATGCCATAGGTATAGTTGACAGTGGCTTGACGCAGAAGTATGTCAGGATGGAAACAGGAAAAAGCTTGATGATTTTGTGCAGGTCAAGGGAGGCATTGTCAAATTTGGAGGTGGAGATGGTAGAATATCAGGAAAAGGCACCATAAGGACTTCAAAGCTTGACTTTGAATGTCTTAATATGTTTGAAGAGCGTTATGGTGCAGATAGACACTTTTAACTTGTTCTATGTATACAAAATTTGTTGACAAAAAGAACCAAAGTTTCTTTCACAGACACTGATGTTTGGGAGGCTTTTAGAAGACATGTTCCAATATGCTGTGCAAGTCAGAAGGTGGTACTCAGAAATCCATAGGGAACATGATCTCTAGACAACATCTCACGCATCTCAGAACTGGACAAAGTCCAGAACATTAAGGTTACTTGTTGTAGTAGCAGAAATGCATCTATAGATGATATCCACCAGATTGGCAGGAAGGATGGCTATTTGTACTTCAAAAAATCAACCAGAGAGAGTTAGCTAAAAGGAGGTGTCTGGTAGATGGTGAGTTACCTCTCAAGGTGGTTTACCAAATAGAACACAATGTTCGTTGACCTGCAACCAAAGGAAAGAATTACATAAGGCTTATCTAATAGACGCGATATTTCTGACTGTGAGACTTATTACTGAATCCCTGCAATTGGCATTAGTGGACCTTTATGGTGTCCTACTAATATTAAGGTGTATTGAGCAGAAGTACTATCTCTTGCGTGGTTACGGATGACTATTAGCATGTTTTACTTGGCACGTTCTCTATTTGAGGTTACTAAGGATGAACACATTTTATGTCACTTAAAGAATTTTATTTGCCTTTTAGAGAAAACACAGCTAAGAATAAAAAGGTTTAAGAAGACTATAGGTGTGATAAAGGGACAATGAGTTCAAAGATGCCAAAAATCTAGAGAATTCTGTAGGGGGAAAAATGGAATTAAGAGGGACTTTAGTTGGTCCCAGAACCCCTAAGCAGAATGGGGTTGTGAGACGAGGAAAAATACGGATCTCTCATATAGAACGGCTGTAGAACCTAATGTTGGACTGACTCTAAATTACATACCATTGTTTTGCGACTGAGGCGTGTTAGCATCGGCTTGCTATGTGTTTTTCAACAGGGTAAGTATTATACTCCGCCCAATAATTATAAACACCTCGTATCAATTGCTATCTGGAAGGTTTCCTAAGATAGGTAATCGTTTATACATTTTTGGGGTGAGCCAAGTAACTTGATTTCTTAAATACAAGTGACCATTTGGGGAAATTTGAAGGGCAGAGTGTTGACGGTTATCCTTGTTGGTTATGCTCCTAATAGCAAGGGCCTATAGGGTTTTATAATTTAACCAATACAAGAGGTAGAGGAAACATAAATCTGAGATTTTTAGAAGATAAACCAATGTTCAGGGAATTGGCAATGAGTTGGTACTTTGACCTTGACTATTTTAACTGATTCATTAGGTTATACTCGTTTTAAAACTGATCCCACACCATGCAGTTACACAATGAAAATAACATACATCTGCAGGTATACACGTCAAGATCTCTGATTACAGACGTGAGGCAGCAAGTAATAGTGGTTCCGTCATTTCCTCTCTAACAGTTTTGCAGGTCTTTCCTAAAGAAATGGTCCTGTGTTATGGAACGCAATGCAGCAAGATTATGCAGGAGAGCTTGGCTAAGCTTCAAATGAAAGCAGTCTTGAGTAAAGGTCGCAGCTGCACGAATATGGTTATTTGTTATCAAAAACAACAGCAGAAATACTAAGTCAGTGAAGCTGAAATTCGAATCAAAGCGTGTTTCTGCTGATAGGGATTCTGTGGCCATGTTCTGCTTGGTGGTGTTTTCTGCTTTGGTAGTACTTACTGCTGGTAGTGATACTGCTGGTAGTTTCCGCTGGTACTTTTCCAACCTGTGGTAGATATGATCCTGCTGCTCTGGGGTGATCCTTGTTGCATGGACATCTGTTTCTGCTGACTTCATTCTGTACATGTGATGAGTCTACACTTCTCCTGGTCAAAGTCTTGGGCATCGAGTGAAAAACCATACACGGATTTTCCAGTCCCTTCTGAGGTGTGCAAGGATTCAATCTCATCTGTGCATCTTCAACATCTTCCTCTTATGATGAGATTTTTGTGACTACTCTTACAAATTTAAGCACCTGATGTGGAAGTGAATCCTAGTTCTACAAAAAGGTGTGATCACAAATTCATCCTCAGTATCAGTTTCTTGGTGCTCTTGCGTCTTCCGTTCTGACAAGAAGCAGAGCTCAAAATCCAAAGTTGGTTGTGAAAGTTGCTTTCATTGGATAAATATTCAGATCAACAAAGGACCAATCATACAGACTAAACTTCATTGTCTGTCTCGCTTGCTTCCTTTCTCAGTTTTGAACCAACTTAGTATAGCTAAAGCACTTGACGATCCATGATTGGGATGATGCTATGCAGAAGAGATGCAACAGTTCATCATAACCAGCAAGTATGGACAACTTGTCCCTTTACCTCTGGCAAACATGTATAGGGACCAAATGGATTTTGAAGAACAAGAGGGATGAGAGGATTAGTTGTAGGAATAAAGCAAAGGTTTTGGTTGACAGGACACGACAAGAGGAGGGCATTGATTATGATGAGGTATTTGCACCAGTGGCCAGAATAGAGGCAATCAGACAGTTTTTGGCTTTTGCTTCGTATATAGGCTTTCTGGTATATCAGTTGGATGTTAAGAGTGCCTTTCTCTATGGAGAAATTAAAGGAAGAAGTGTATGTCACTCAGCTTAAAAGGCTTTGAGATCACTACTTCCCAAAGCATGTATACAGAGTGGTTAAAGATCTGTATGGACTTTCATCAAGCACCTCGAGCCTGGTATGCAAGATTGTCCTGCTTTTTTGTTACAACACAATTACAGAAGAGGTAC
This sequence comes from Tanacetum coccineum, assembly GCA_026074375.1. Classification (NCBI taxonomy): domain Eukaryota; kingdom Viridiplantae; phylum Streptophyta; class Magnoliopsida; order Asterales; family Asteraceae; genus Tanacetum; species Tanacetum coccineum. The sequence goes on along the minus strand of BQNB010006143.1, from coordinate 60,779 downwards.
TATTGACAAGAACACTGTTCAATCAAGAAAAGATACCCGGGAATATACCTCTTGGTACAGGTTTATGTGGATGACATCATTTTTGGGTCAACCAATAAAAGCCTGATGTGTTGACATTTGGATGGTGTTGAATGAAATAGTGAATTTTTAATGAGTTGCTAAGGGAGAGATTGACTTTCTCTCTCAGGTTACAGGTGAAACAGTTGCCTGATGGTATTTTTATCAGCCAAGACAAGTATGTTAAAGACATGCTTACTAAGTTCGACATGGAATCTGTAAGAACTGCAACAACACCTTATGAAGCTGCTAAGACCAAATTGAAAGATGAAACTGATCCTCCAGTTAATGTACAATTTGTACAGATCATGATTGTTTCACTTATGTAATTATACAGCTCAAGACCTGACATAATGTTTGCAGTTAGTGCTTGTTCCTCAGACATCAAGTTACTTCCACTGACTTCTCATCTGAAATGCAGCAAAGAAAATTTTCAAAGTATTAAAAGGGCAACCAAAACTCGGCTTGTGTTACCTAATGATTCTTCCCTTTCAGCTGTTTTGGAAGCTACAGTGAGAGTGATTATGGGCTGGTTCTTCATGGTGACCGGGAAAATACACTACAGGGGTTGGGGGATGTCAATTTTTCTGGGCAGACGATAATTTCTTAGGCTGTGACTATGAAAAGACAGACTATTGTGGCCTTCTTCTTTACAGAAGTCGAGTATGTTGCTGCTGCTAGCTGCTGTGCACAGGTACTCTGGATTCAGAACCAGTTGCTGGATTATGACTTCAACTTCATGAATACCAAAATCTTCATAGACAAAACAGAGCACCTATGCATTGTAAAGAATCCCAGTAGTAGTCTCTTCATCAGAGGACATGCATATTGAGATTAGGATCACTTTATAAGAGATGCCATATGAGAAGAACTTGATACAATTGCTGTAGATTCACACCAATGATATTGTGGCTGATTTTCTAACAAGCATTTGATGGACCAGATTTGAGTATCTGTAGTGGACCATATTGGGACGGTGAATTCCTCCTTTCGTGAATTGAGGGGAGGTTTAAGCCTAAAGGGGACAGGCTTGTTCTTGTTGTATATTTGTAGTATTTCTAACTTTCTTGCTAAGGTGGATGTTGTTACTGGGGATACTATTTTTTGTGATGATTGCAGGTAGTCAATACTGCTGCTAGGTGTACATTCTTCCTGCTGACAGGATTGGTTTCTGCTGGTCGTACTATGGTTCTGCTGGTAGTTTCCTTTCAGTGGTACGATTGGTTTTTGCTGGTCGTTTATTATGGTTCTGCTTCGGCTTTGGTTATCGTTTCTGCTGGACAGATTGGTTTCTGCTGGTTTGTACTTGGTTCTGCTCGGGGTAGCTATTCCTTTCTTTTTTACTGGGACGATTGGTTTCTGCTGGTCGTACTATGATTCTGCTTGGTAGTTATCCTTTCTGCTGGATGCTTTGTTTCTGCTGGTAGCTATGGATTATGCTGCTGATTCGTGTACATGCTGGTGGGCATACTTCTGCTGGTGGATTCATTTCTTGTGATAGGGTATATGTTCCTGCTGTCTGCATGGTTTCTGCTGTTGGATGACTCTTTCTGCTGGCTGAATATATTCATGCTGGGAGTTGTTTATGCTGCCAATACATCTATTCATGCTTGCTTAGACTGGGTTGTGCCTGTAGTATATCATGTTCCTGCTGGCTGACTTATTTCTGCTGGTAGTAACCTGTTTCTGCTGTGCTCAGCTTGATATTGCTGGTTGGTTGGTCTCTGCCACTAGTCACTTGGTTTCTGCTGGTAGTCTCCATTCCTGCTGGTGTCACAATGTATCTGCTGCCTGAATAGTTTGTGCTGCTCACATATTAATTCTTGCCTGCGGACTATGTTTTGCTGATTTTTGTTAAGAACTGGTACTGCTGGTTGACTTTTACTGCTTGGTATAAAAATAGAGTTGAATTGGTTTTTCGTTTTTTAAATCTCTATTATATGGTGTTTGTCGCTGAGTCTTCCACTTGCCTGAACAGGTGGCGTACAAGTTGATTTTCACTCAATTACTTCAACTTCCAAGGTTAAATTGTACAATCAAATTAAAAGGTTAACTTTTCACACATTGGACAATTTAACTAATTTAATTCCACACTCAACTTTTCATCTTTCTCAACACACATACACCATACTCTTTTGGCCTCTGTATACTCTGTTTCTTTCAACATTGAAAATTTAGTAATCACCAAATGGCGGCACTCCCAGTCAAAGAAATAGATCCCACAACTAGAATGCTTCTTGGGGAGGTGAAAGAGGTTCGAGGAGCTTCACAGTATCCTCAGTAATTGGAACCACTCTCCATTAAGGTTAACGGCTTTAAACACATGACCGTATTCCGGTTCGTGTTTTGACTCATTGGTCAAAACAATTTTTGGGAACAGTACAGTTCACACGGAATGCTGCTGGGTCTCGTAGACTGTTGCAACTAAGACGGCTGGTGCGGGTAGTGTTGTGTGTGTGTGTGTGGTGGGAAGTCTCTAATTAGGGCTCAGTTACAATTTGGACGATGCAATGGAATCTTTGGGAACAAAAACCCCATGGCAAAATTGAGGATATTCTTGCGGCGTATGGGGGCTATTGGGTAACCGCAGATAGAACCCTTACTTTTTCTTAAGCACCATTTATCCTCTCCTCAATGGAGATTTCTGGTGCATACAATTTTGCATTGTCTGAGCCCTAAGGCTGGAAGTTGGAATCAATTTCCAAGTTCCATTGCCACAGCCCTTATTTGTTTATCGACTGGTAGGGTATATAATTTTTCTCGATTTATTTTGGAAGGGATGATTGCGAATGTTAAGACTAAAAAGAATAAATTTTTAATGTACCCAAGGTTTTTACAAATGCTTGTGGCCATCGAGACAGCTGACCGAACCCCTAGACCCACTTCTGCTTTTACTCGGAAACTGTTTTCTAATATGAGATTAAAATGGGCGGGTGAGGAAATACCTTTGACACCACCCATGCTTGCCATTGCTGCTGCTGGCGATGCTGCTGATGAGCAAAATGCTGCTGCCCATGAAGCTGCTGGTAGTACAGCTGAGGCACACCCTGCACCTCACTCTCCTCCGTTTTCCCCTGTTAGGGAATCATCACCGGAGAGGCAGCCTGAGACAGAATGGGTAGTCCCTAACCCTGTCTCACCTGATACTGACTGGAGACCATGGCCTTCTGTTCCTGCACATTCTCCCGTTAGGGATCATACCAATGAGCCTGCGTCTCCACCTACCCCGCCCGATCAGACTGTTGTTTTTAAGGTGCCGTTAGAGTTTGGCCCTGTCCCTAGACCAGCTGGGTATGTGGACCCTGCTACTAGTGACCCGATTTTTTTTGGCCCACAGCCCCGTCCATATGATTTTGTTGACCCTGCTCTTGAGGAACCCGTTATCTTTGGTCCCCCACCTAGGCCTGACAACTATATTGCGCCTGTGGACATTGATAATCTCGTGTCCATGGAAGATGACACCATTCTTGGTGGATTCCATGAGGACTCACCTGCTGGGCCTGCGATGGCTCCCACACCAACAGCGATGCTAGCTGTAGGGCAGAGGACCCTGTTTACTTCTAAAACCGGAAGTTTATCTGCAAAGATTGACAGGTGTATGGGACGGATAGACTCATTGGAAACTGAGCTGGGAACCTCAAAGAAAATAATGGGGGGAGCTATTTTGACTCTTGTATCTCGAGTAAAGAAGTTGGAGCGAACGGTTAAACAGTTGAGGACAGCACGGTTGGTGGGTGATGCTCCTGCCACAGAAGGGGATGTGGATATTCAGGATGAGGTTGACCTTGACGGATTATCACGTATGGCATCTGAAGCTCTGGGTCACGATCAAGCTACTGTTCCCTCTGAGGATATGGAGGAACGCGAGGAGGAGGAGGTTCCTCTTAGGCGAAAGAGGTCGGTTTATCGACGAGCCAGGACAGAGTTCCATACTCTGGCTTTTGCGCAGTTTCATGCTCCTCGGCTCTACTGATGTTCTTCTCAAGCGGAGATATCTGAATCATGTGGTCCGTCTGTTGGTGCTGATATGTGTTCTCCAAAAATCTTCCACATCATCAGAATGAAGGGACTGATACAACAGATTGACATCCCTCCAGAGGTCCAAACCAACATCTACAATACCAGCACCAGAAATATACTGACCCCGAAAGAGAATCTCAGCTAGCACTTCATCATCCGAGTCAGGGTCAGCAGCAACGTGAGACATACCTATCTGCTCGTCCTCATCACTATCCAAGAAAAACTCAGTAATACCTCCTGATGTGGATTCAAACAAAACATCAATTGGTATGTGATCAGTAGAGACAGGTGACGGGGAAGAACTATCAGCAAAATCTACAAATGGTGAAACTCCACTCTCACGGTGTGAACCAGCAGAATCCATCGAGCACTTAAGGGTAAGCCTATGAAGCAATCTGAGGTCACACAAATGATGCGTACCTTGGTTAAAAATCAGTGGTGTGCAGCTCATAATGGTACTATCTCGATGACAGCTGTCAAGGCGATGACTAAACAACAGTTGATTGAAGAGTACGAGAATATCTGCAGACGTCTTGAAAAGGATCGCTTGTTGAGTGCTCAGTATAATCTATTTCGACCCAAGCCTGTCATTTCTGAGCCTCCCTCTAAAAGACAAAGGGTTGACCGTGATACTTCACAGCCATCGGGTGTTCCTGCTGCTTCCACACAACATGCTGATGATCCTGATTCTGCTGGTGGTGGTAGCTTTCAACCTGCTGGTTCGGCTACTCCTATGGCTGGTTTTGCTGTTCCCGATACTGCTGGTGGTACACTTGGTACTAATGTTACTGCTTCTACTGTCCCCACTTCAGCAGCAATGGATTCTGCTGGTTCACACCGTGCGAGTGGAGTTTCACCATTTGCAGATTCTGCTGATAGTTCTTCCCCGTCACCTGTCTCTACTGATCACATACCAATTGATGTTCTGTTTGAACCCACATCAGGAGGTATTAATGAGTTTTTCTTGGATAGTGATGAGGACGAGCAGATAGGTATGTCTCGCGTTGCTGCTGACCCTGACTCGGATGATGAAGTGCTAGCTGAGATTCTCTTTCGGGGTCAGTATATTTCTGGTGCTGGTGTTGTGGTTGTGGACAAGCTTCCTGATGATGAGATTGTTGATCCACGGGTTAAGGTTGAAACTGTTTCTGATTATGCCTCTTCTCCTCCTCGGTCTCGTCGTAAACGTCGTGGGGTGAGAAGTGATGACTTTTTATGGGATAAACCCGTTGAGGACTTTTTCAGCTCTGAGAGTGAGAGTGATGACGACATGGAAACTTATATTCCTCCTCTTCCGTATGGTGCATTCAAAGATTGGGAGATTGTGCGTTGCCCGCTTCGTAACACTTATTATCATGTGTATTATCAGGAAAATCGACGGCACAAGAACTTTTTCTATCTGAAAGAGTTGCTACCTCATGTCTATCGTGAGGATCTTCTACTTTTACGTCGACGGATGAATCGGTATTTTCGTCTGAACCCAGATGTGGATGTTGGTTTGGACCTCTGGAGGGATGTCAATCTGTTGTGTCAGTCCCTTCATTCTGATGATGTGGAAGATTTTTGGAGAACACAAGATGAATGGGTTGTGAGCAGCTGGAAGTTGTATCCCAGGAGCTCTGTTCATGTCTTGGACTTAACAAATGGGAAAACTGTGTATATGTTTGTGGGAAATGTCTATCCTATCCGGGCTACACTACTTGAACGAATGTTACGCCACAGAACGAATGTTACGCCACAGGCTCACAGTTCCACCCTCATACTGTCGGGATGTTGTTGTTGCTGGGAGTGTTATTCAGACAGTTCAAGCTGGCTTACGAGAATCCTATGAGTGTCTTGCATCTGCTCCTCTGTAAGTTTGTATCTTCGTTAGTGTTTGTTTTCCATATTTAAAAAAAAAAATATATGTGTATTCTTAGTTTTCTATTACTTTAGATACCTTTTTGTAGTATAGTGTTGTATATCTTTGGTGTTAGTGCTTGCACTGCACGACAAATGGTTTTCAGCTCACCATGGCTAACAGCCAAGAAAGATTCTGGCTCACCATTGCAAACGGCTTTGGTGTGTAACTCAAATCCGTTGATGGTTGCCAGGTTACCCAAAACTGGATGGTTATCACTTTCCATATTCTATGGATGAAAAGTGGCTAGTCCATAGCAAACGGCTCATGGTAAAGACCTTCTCAAATCCGTTGATAGTTGACAATTTACTCAAAATTGTATGGTTATCGACTCACCATGTTTCATGTACAAAGAGTTGACATGGTTATCAATCCACCATGGAATTTACCTTTTCTAGGTGCCAAAGGATTGACTAGCCCTGAGCAAACGGCTACAGGTAAAGGCATATCAAATCCGTTGATGGCTGTAATGGTTTGCCAAAAACCATATGGTATTCAACTCACCAATGTTTCAAGTACTGAGAGTTGAAATGGTTCTCAGTTGACCATGGACGTACACCTTTCTGGTGGCCAAAGAACTGACTACTCCAGAGTTAATGGCTAACTGGTAAAGAGACATCAAATCCATTTACATTTTTCAATGATTCACCTCTCACAGGAGTTAACACACCTGGAAGTGATGAGAATAGACTGAAATTTTATGTTTTGATGTACATACTTGTCCATGTTGCTGTTGCTCCAAAGACTGGAAGTTGCTGCTTAGAGATGTTGCTGCCTCATTTGATTCTGCTGTTCATCGAGTTCATGCTGTTTCCTTTGATGCTGCTGTGGCTTCTATAGTTTCTGCTGCTTGTTGTGCTGCTGCTGGTTACTTTGTATACTGCTGCTGCTTACTCTGTTCCTGCTGCTCTTCAATTCTCTTGCCTCAAGAAGATCTATCTAGAAACTTGGAATTAACGGAGTCAACACCAAGTTTAGGGGAGGATTGTTGGGACAAATTACAAACGACTAAGTGTCGTTTCTGCTGTTAGACATATTCGTTTCTGCTGATAGCACTAAGTCGTTCCTGCTGACAGTTTAAATAGCATTCCTGCTGATTATGTTTCTGCTGGTCATGTTCTCGTTCCTGCTGACAGTGATAGAATCTGCTGATTGTTATTTATAGACGTAATTAATGTAATTAAGGAATTATAGTTATATTCTAGTATTATCTCATTAATATAGGAATGAGATAAATTAGGAAGTGATTGATATTGATGTATATCTCTTACGAGATTTTAGTTTTCTTGTTGACTAATTTAGGGTTTCTTCTCTATAAAAGAAACCTTTAGCATTAGGGTTGGACACCGATTGTAAAAGCACAAAATCAATTTATTATCAATAGAAAGATCCATAGAGGATCGTTGTTCATATTGTTGTTCTTCTTTATTGAATTGTTTAGTTTCCGCCTAAACATTTGCTAGAGTCTCTCACGTATGTGCTTGTGATTACATAAGTACTATACATTCACAAAGGCTAGAAGATCTATCTAGTTCTAGATCCTAACAAAGAGGAATCAATCCTAGAAACCCTTAACATGTCACAAAGAACTATGAAACATGTGGTAGCAATGTTCATAACACATCAGATCACAATGACATTGAGTGGTTTAGGAAAAGAGAAACTCTTCAAGCTAAGAATGCTGAGTCTTTCAAAGCAAGTAAGAATGAATCATAAAGTGCTTTAAGATCAAAGACTCCCTCTAAGAGGTGGGTTTCTAGGCAAAACTAACCATCATATTCCAATTTGTGCAATATAACATATAGTTTTTGACAATGGTCGTTCAAAACAAAATTTTTATCAATGTTTACCTACACAAATCTTAGAAGAATCATGACTTGAAGAAATGTATGAACTAACTCCTCATACACCTCTAAAGGTTATGGTTATGGTATAGTTTCCAAAAAGGAAAGTAAATGTTCTACAACTTGAACACCTAAATGCTTTTAACAACTGAGAATTCTTCATAAAATCTTTAAAAAAATCCACTGTTATTAAAGCAAAAATCTCACCTGACCAATATGGTCAAACTGATCAAAACTGATCATCAGTTTCAAACTAATGAACTCATCAAATGATGATAAGTTTGAACAAAAAAAGCACACCAATGAAAACCAATTCATTGATAACCTCACAAAACTAAATATTTTTAGATATTTGAACTCTTATCCTCTCCAAATGGAAGATACTTCAGCACATGATCCAGTTCTAATTCCTTTCAATAAAAGAGGAACTTGGCATTGTTATCATTGGGCAATAATGCTTGATTTAATCATCAATTGCATAAAAGCATAAATCATGATAAAATCCTGCTCCAATTGAAAGACTTGAATCAATCAGGATATCTCTTGCCTTTGCTACATACATAAACTTCATAGTCTATCAAATGAATGTCAATAGTACATTCCTCATGATAAACAAAAAGAAAAAGTATATGTCAACCAACCTTCAGGTTTTAAGATGAAGTAAATTCATCAACCATATTTGCAAAATTGGATAAAACCCTTTATGGACTCAAACTAGTTTCAAATGCATGGTATGAAACTCTCTTAACCTATCTCACTAAACACATCTTTGTAAGAGGTATGATAGACAACAATGTTTATCTACAAAACTCAAACAAATGTGATTTTGGTACAACTTCTTGTTATTAATACTATCCTTGAGTTCACCAGCACAAAATTATGCTAACAGTTTGCTAAATTGATGACTCAAAGATATGAAATGAGCATGATAGGTATCTTCACCTACTTCCTCAAATTTTAGATCAAAATCTAAAAGAGGCATTTCAATCAATAAAGAAAAAGATGTCAATGATCTGCTGAGAATGTATGACAAAATTAGTTCATCAGTGAACACTCCAGTTATGCCCCCTAACATGTTAGGACCTGATCTTAATAGCAAAGATGTAAATGAGTCTTAATAGAGAGGTATGATTGGACCACTAATGAACCTAACTGCAAGCATACCTAACATTCAAGTTTTAGCTGCTTATGCAAGCCATAAGGAATCCTGCCTTATTTTTGTTGAAGATTTTTAGGTACCTAAATGGTACTCCTAGTCTTGGTCTTCAGTATCCAAAATGTTCAGGTCTTAACCTAAAAGGATAATTAGACTTTGACTGTGCTGGATGCAACATGGACAATAAAAATAGTTCAGATGATTGTCAGTTGCTTGAAGGCAAGCTTGTTTGTTGAATTGCAAATAAGTAGCAATCTGAAGCTATATTCTCAACTGAAGCTGAAGATATAGCTGCTGCTGGATGTTATACCATCATACTATGGATAGAGTCAACTCACTGACTATGACATCATATATGAAAAGTTACACACAACAATCAAATTCTGCACCAAGCTTCTGGATAAACATCTTTCAAAAAGATTGATTGATGAACTGGGTATGCTGAACATTGATTCAAAACCTGAAGCTTCAGTACTGACTGAAGAAAACTGAAGGTTCAGTGCTTTATCCAAATCTGAATAAATTTTCATATGTTGTCAGTTCAGTTTTTACATACAACCTTTAATTTGCTTAAGTGAAGTAACTGAGCAATCACATATGTCTAGGGTTCTAAAAGGCGCGCTATAGCGGCGCCTAGCGCGAGGCGTGGCCTCTACGTTATGAAACAGGTCAAGGCGTCGTCTCTAGGCGTAGCGTACAATAAACCGTTATAAGGCGTGATAAAGCGCGCTATAGCGCGCCTTTTTTTGGAGCTTTTAAAAAATTTCATGGACTTAAGCTTATTTACAGGTATTTATGATTTGGGTTGTATGGGATTCGGGCTTAGTAACTCCATAACTCAATTTTAAGCCTAGTAGCTGACTAATATTGACCACTCTATAAATATTTTTTGCCGCCTTGAGTCACGCCTTAAAAATGCTATGACACAACGCCTCACAGTAAAGCTTGAGGCTTGGCTATGCCGCCACGCTACGCTTTACGCCTTTTATAACCTTGCATATGTCTCATTCATGGATTTGCATGAGCATGTGTGATTTTGTCGCCTTCACAGGAGCACAATTATTGGTTAAATCAAGAACTGAACAAAATTGGTTCAAATGGCTTTAGTTCAGTTTATAAAATGATCTTATCTAATTCTTCAGCTATCTCTTGAGTGAAGTAACTAAGCAATCACATGTGTCTCATTCATGGATTTGCATGAGCATTTGTGGGTTTGTCGCCTTCACTAAAGGATTAATGATAATGATGATTGTAATAATCAGTTCAGCATGACATGACATCAAATCTGAACCTAGTTCATTCTTTAAACATCAATTAAGGTCATTTTAAAAAAATGATTTTCAAATTAAATAATTTTATTAAATGATTTCTTACAAAGGAAGTTAATGAATTTAAAAGTTTATTAAATGATGAATTACAAACGATAGAATAACCTTACCTTTTTCTCCCACCTACTTTAATAGTGCACAGACGGCTGCACACTGTTCTAGGTGTCAGAGGCATGTCGAAAGGACTTTCATTAAATACAAAGTTTCACACACATGTTAAAACCTAACCCTAAAACTTCTCACAAATTCACAACTTCCACTTGGTAACTATCAAACCTTCAAAAGAAAAAGTGAAAAAGGAACCAATCATATAAACCCATTTCACCATTCACAAACCACTTCTCATAAATCACAAATGCTTCACCAAGAACACACACACAAAACATCAAAACAAATCAAAATCATCCAAACCCCAAAATGGCAAACCAAGAACAAAATCCTCCACAACAAGAACAACCCTTTGTTGCTGCTAAACAAGTAGGCTTCAATCTCAAAGACATCCTCCTCAATACAAACAATGAGGTTTCTCTTCTCTACCCAAAAGACAATAATAAGGATCATTTTAAGTGTGTTTCTGATTTCATTTCTAAATGCTGCCTCAGAAAACCATTTACTAGATCACCTAACATGTATAAGGAATACCTGGCTGAATTTTGGTACTCAGCCAGATCTCTAGAGAACTCTAAGGTTTTCTTCTCAATCCTCACAGGTGAAATTTTTAGAGAAGTAGGGGTAAACACCTTTAGGAATGCCATAAGTGCACACTACCTACCTCACTCTATTGAATATGTTGTACCACTATCCATTGATGTTGTTAGGTAGTGGTTTCCAACATTTAGGTATGGGGAAGAGGTTTCAGCAAAAGGAACTCTCAGAAAGAGTCTCCTTCCTCCTAGGTGAAGGTTGCTAATGGCATAGATCATCCAGTGTTTAGGGGGTAAAACTATAGGATTTGATCAAATCATAAACAAAGATGCCATTATACTATATAGTCTAGCCAATAGCATTAACATAGACTATGCTAACATATTTTGGGAGGATATCATCATCAAGCTGTAGAAGAAACAAAGGGAAAAGGTTGTTCCCTACACTCGATTTCTCTCCCTGCTAATAATGTACAAGATAAAGGAAGGATATTGGGACGATAAGGTCACACTATACCCCACTCAAGTCTTTAGTGTCAACAATTAGGCACTAAAGTCCAACCAACCTGAAAAACCTCCCTTCACAACCTATATGTTGGTTATATGCTTTGCATATAAGCCAGTGGCGTTTAAAGCTCCCAAGCCCTCTTCCAATGTTAAGAGGGTTCCCCAAGGCACAAAGCCAGGAGCAAAACCTGGACACAAGAAGCATTCTTCTTCTAAACAACTCTTTGTGTCCAGCAAAGAGGCAACAAAAGGTGGGTCTTCTCAAGCACCCATCGGTTCCAAAACTGTTAATTCTAAAAAGCAAAAGGAGTCTAGCTAGGCCATGGACTCAAACCCAAGCCATCCTCCATTTTCTACACCTATGGATACTGGAATGCATAAAGAGGACCAGCAAGCAACTGGTGGCCTAACCTCTTTAAGGGTCACCAGTGAAGAAAGAGCCAACCCTCAGCTCAGTAGTGGTATATCAGCATTTAATTTAAATGAGCATATTTATTCAACATCTTTCATTATTCACTCTGAGTCTACATCAAGATGTGATGCTTTAGTAGATTCCACAGCTGAAGCTGATACTGGATTATCTGCTCCTAATGATTCTATACCTCAGCAATAAGGTATAGATGAAGGAACCAAAAATACTTCATATGATCATATATTTGCAGGTACTGACCCACATGTTCTTGCAGACCAAACCAAATCTGTTAGTGAAGGGTTGGAAACTGTCCTCACTCAACCTATAACAGGAAAAGGAGCCAGCTCTATTGCTAGACAAGTTGAGGAAGAAGAAGCCTCCAGCACAATCAAGTTAGAAGATCTAGCAAAGCTGGTGTCAAATGTGGAACCCAACTTCAAAGACCTGGACTCACCTGAAGATGATCTTGTCATTGTTGTAGATGATAGTGATGAAGATAAGGAGGATGAAGTTCATCCCACTCCAAATGCTGAAACTGACGACACTTCAGTTCCTAAATCCTCATCTCCCAGGTCTTCCCAAATTCAAGAGCTTACCAACCAAGTCCTTATTCTCTAGTCTCAAAAGCATAAACTAGAACTTGAGAAGAATAAAGGTGAAGCTGAATCTGCTCTCCTTAAAGCTCAAACCTCCTTTCCTAATGTGAAACAGCTCAATGAGCTACTAGTAAAGTCTTTAAAATCTGAATTTTCAGAGATCTTATCTACTCATGACTTTAGCAGCTCATTACCAACTAAGCTGAAGGATCTTCCCTCCAAATTCAATGACCTAACTAAAGAGGTGAAAGAGTTAAAGAACCAAGTTCACAACTTGGAAATTAAGCTACCTAAAGATTTGAAAGAAATCCCCCCCCAAGCTAGAAGATTTTACAAAGACTATTACTAGTCTTACATCACAAGTTGCTAAACTGAAGACACTTCAGTGGGAACTGCCAGTTGAATTTCTTGTTGTGCCATCACAAGTTGAAATGGTTCAGGCTAATCTGAAGACCTTAGATGCTCTTCCAAGTCTTCTCAACAATGTCACAAATGCCTTGAATCAATTTGCTCAGGCCATTACATCAAAGAAAACTGGGAGTGACAGTGTTCATTCAACAAGTCAAGCTGGCACTCAGCCTGCTAAAGGGGAGAAGAACACAAATCAAGCCACAATCTCCCAGCTTTTTCAAAGAAGAGCTGAAAAAGAAAACCTGAACAAACAATAACCAAACCCAACAACACCACCTAATCCCCTAGTTTGCACAACTCAAATGCAATCTCAAAGCTCCTTTTAACCTGAGGGGGAGCATATCAAGGAAGACAAAGGCAAAAAGGCTTTATCTTCAGAGGATGCTAAGAAAGAGAGTACTGACAGCAATTCTGATGATGAAACTCATGTAACTGGCTCTATGGTTGAACCCTCCAGAACAAAGAAGCTAAAGAAATTTGATTTTATCACTAAAGATGGAAGGCATATCCATCTAACTGAAGAAGAAATCAATCATCAAAAGAAACTAGAGGAAGATGCCAAAGCTGAAGCAGCTAAACAAGAAAGGGAAGTAAGGAAAGCAGATCTGGTTGATCTGCTTGGTCTAGAAGTGGTGAAAAAGTACTACAATGACAAGTTACAGTATGATAAATACTGTGACAAAATCCTGAATAGAAGAGCGATATCAAGAATTACCAACTGTGATGTATTGACAAGAAAAGGTCCAACTACACTCAAAGTGTACAGAGAAGATGGTACAAGTGAAATTATTCCCAATTTTAAAGCCAGTTATCTGCACCTTGGCGAATGGAGAGAGGTGATGAAAGCATGTCCCAACAGAGCTGGAAAGGGATGGGAAACCATCTATAAACAGATAGGTACAAGAATGGACTACATTTACACAACTAAAGCAAAATTGGGTATAAACTTAGACATTCCTCTAAGTCAACAAGACCCTCTCGACAAATTAAATAATCTTGTAAACAAGAAAAGAAAACATGCTGATGACATCCATGACTACTTCAAAGCAAACAAAAGGCTTAAGTCATCAGTTCAGTATAAAGATCATTTACCTGGTACTGTGCTTAATGAACCTGTCCTATGTATGATTTTGTTTAACTCATATCACAGATAGGATTTTGTTACCATTGAAGACTTTAGAGATTTCCCAAACACCATGTTGTATACTGTTCAAGAAATCTTCTTCAGACTTCACCAAGGTCCTGGCTTGATGATCATACCAGGACCTTTAGTTCCCTTTTGCTTGTCGAAGTTGATAAGAGAAACCTGAATCCACTCAAGCAAATAAGAGTCATTGAGCAGCTGAGGCAGTAGAATGTAATCTTTTGTAATAACTTTATCTTTTGTATTGTATTATATTGTAATGAAAGTTAGAATAAAGGGTTATCAGTTTATGTTGTTCAATTTTTATCAATTGTGTAAGAAGAAGTTGTTTTGCTCACTTACAACTAATTTTAACTTAGGCTATTTGTATATTCAAATGGGGGGAGATTGTTGGGTTCAGTTCCTGAGCCCTTCAGTCTTTCAGTAGATTTAAACATAAACCCCTAAGTGTTTCTTAAGCTGAAGTCTTTTAGCTTGAGTCGCTGAAGCTTCTTCAGCGTCAGCTCTTCAAGTCCTTAAAAGATTAGGAAGTATCTTCATTTCAGTATATGCAGCGGTACAGAAACTAAAGGACTCTTGGTTAGAGCTTTAGTTCAGCTTGGTTGACAATTCCAAGCCGAACGTTGTCTATCTCATTAACAAAAGTTGAAACGTATTGTTTCACTTCTAGAAGGTTTAGAAGGCGGGAAAAATATTGCTTTATGTCAAAAGGAAGAAAACAATCTCCTTAGGAAATGTTACTTCTAAAGTTGGTATAAAAGTACATTAACTTTCCTTAAAGGACTATACCTGGTACTATAAAGCATGTGTACATTAAATGGTAGCTCAACTACCCATTTAATGCTTGACATGTGTATTAGGTTAACTTGTAAAACCCCAATCCCTTTGCCTATAAAAGGAAAGGGATTCCCAGAGTAAATGGTATCTCTTCTAATTAATGTGATACACATTGAAGAGTTCATTTATCTCTCAAACAAACTGACTCGTACTACTGATAGCTAAAGCTTCAGTTTAGTCGTAACAAGTTTGTTTTCTTATTTCTCATAACTTTGGTTAGAGAATAAGTTCGAAGGAGATAACATGATGACATCAAATAACGTCTATTTTATAGCATCATTTATCCTGAATAAAATACACATTTTATATAATTATTGCAAAGAATTGGTACTTAATTGCTTATATTTGTTATTTGCAGTAATTATGGAGCAATTCGTGAAGTTTATATAAAAGGCACGCATTTTGGAGCATAAACAAAGATTTCGACAAAGTCTATAATCTGACAGCAAATACGCCATATTATTCTAGACCTATACGACGAATCTAAGACTTTAATGAATTAAAAGACCATTGACTGACGTTGAAGAATACGCCGTATCCACATTAACGATACGCCGTATATAATACTTCGGTTAATAAAGAAGAACCAACTGGGTTTACCTTAATACGTCGTATCCAGCAAAGAAGATACGGCGTATCCGTGCCTGCACTTCATAAATAAACCACCAAGGATAAAGACCCAATACGCCGTATCCTGGACATTTAATACTCCGTATTCACTAGTCAACAGTCAAAGATATTGCATTTAATACAGTCAACAGTCAATGATCCTGTAATTAATGCAATTAATGATGAACTTGGTCCTTACTCCAAGGAATTTCCTTATACGCCGTATTGACTGCATTCAATACGGCGTATCTACCCTTTTTCAGAGTCTATAAATACCAAACTCCAATATGAGTTTTATTATGCTTTTAACCACCAAGTCTGATTTCCAAAAGATCAATGAAGCCAAGAAGGTCCTAAAAAGTGGTTCGATCAATGGGAAAACTCTTGTAATCTCTACAGTCCACTAGACGCGTTCGGTTAGCATTATGTTTAATCATTCATGTATAATTTCGTGTATTGTTACAATGACTATCGGCTAATACTTTAGGTATTAGCCATGTTTATGATAATATAATGTTTTGATTTGTCTTTATATCGATTGTTCTTTATTCGTTGCATGTTGATTATGTTTATCACTTCATACCTGTTTATGTGCTTAATTATGTGTTTTCCCTATCATTCAACTGGGTCTAGTCCTACATATTTAATGCGCTGCAACTTCGGTGTTGTTTGGGCGTAGGCTAAGAGTCCGAGATAGAAACATATAACGCTTATTCATATAGCTAGAATAATAGGATCACCAATAGAAAGCCCTGTTTCAATCTATGGTTAAATGGATATTTAGACTAAGCCGATGACTTAGGATTACACATAACGTCCTGTTTCCATAGGTAGTTAAGTGGGTGTGGACTACTAGTATATGAATTTCCATTAAGCAATAAGTTGATAAAGCCTCCATGAGCTAGGATTCAATATAACCACTAATATAGTTTCCTAGATAGATTATAATCAACGGTGTGAGCTTTATGCGAGTTTAGGTTAATTGTGACAGAATTAACTAGCGACAAACCTCGAGTCTAGGGAGAAGATCCACCTGAATTTGGAATGATATACCACCAACGAATTAATACAATCATTGCATGAATAGACAATCAAGGCATATCATTAGATTAAACTGGCTAATACGTTTTCCTTAGATTTGACTGCTTCTCAATCTTTTGTTAATCATTTGTGTGCGTTATTTGTCATCACCTTAGGATAATTAGAACTAAACTAGTGTCAGTCTCTTAGGCTGAAAATTCCTCTTTGCATTAGTTAGATTTAATTAGAATAATTAGGTTAGATTAATACTAACCTAGGTAAATAAAATATCGATAAAATTAAAAGTTAACTTCCACTCTCAGTGATTGACACCCTACTTACCACGAAACTCTTATCTGACCGGGTACACTGCCCGTTAGAGTGTTGTTTTAGGTATAGTTGGCATAAAATAAATAGTAAAACTTGATAATAAATAACAACCTACACGACGACACATCAAGTTTTTGGCGCCGTTGCCAGGGAGTGCGATTGTTTAATTTCTTGTTTTTATTGGTATTTTTAGTATAAAAATAGTTTTGTTTTTCTATCGTCTGCTGTCATTTATTAAATACGGCGTATCCATTTTCTTTGAATACAGCGTATTCAACATCAAACATTGATACGGCGTATCTAGTCTACTGAATACGATGTATCGACTGTCTGATACAACAGCAGTTTTAGTTAGCTTTCTAGTTTAGTTTTCTAGAATAGTTTTACTTCGAATTATGTCTTTTTTCAGGTATTGGGTTCCCTCCTTACTCGTTTAATTACCCTACAAGGAGGATGACTATTGAAGAAATGTTGGATAAATTCATTGTTGAAGGTAAACGTGAACAGGAGGAGATGGAAATATTCATTAAAGAATTTAGAACCTCCAACGAGCTTTTGTTAAAAGAACGAAGCAACTTATTAAGTGAGCTAATGATCGAGGTAAACGAATTTGTCAAAGGTTATGAGTAATGTTTTAATTCTAAAAAACGAAGTCAAAGGAGTGATAACTAGGGGAGGAAAGATGACGTCTGAAGCCATCCGTAGTAAAGAAATTAATGAAAATGGAATCAACAAGAACAAACCTCCTAGATTTGAACAAGATGTGCAGGAAAAGCCGAATGATGATGGTGTGGAAAGTAAATCTTCAGGTATTCCTAAAAGAACTACTCAACCATTGGTAAAACCACAACACTCGTCTATCCCTTTCCCAAACCGAGTGAGAAAAGAAAAAAAAGAAGCACTGCAATAAATTTTTTTGGAGAATCTGAAACAACTCGGTATTAATATTTTGTTTATCGAAGCCCTAGTGCAAATAACAAAATACGCTAAATACCTGAAGAATTTATTTACGAATAAATCCAACCTTGAAGAAGCTTGTGCGGAGACAACGAACGAAAGGTGCTCAGCTGTCTTGCTCAATGAACTGCCATCAAAAGAAAAAGACCCTAGGAGTTTCACTATCCCTTGTCAGGTATTGGAGATACATAAGGACGCAAAAGACTTGGCCGCAGATCACTTATCTTCGATTGATAATCCGCATATGGAGGTGGTAACTGAGAGGGAAATTGCTGACAAATTCTTTGACAAGCAATTAATGGTGCTAAAATCTAAGTTTAAAGACGATGAGCCATGGTATGCGGATTTTGTTAATTATATTGTTGGAAAGGTTGTTCCCCTGAATTAGACCTTTGAAAAAAGAAAGAGTTTTTATCGCAAGTCAAGACTTACTTCTGGGAGGAACCTTATGCATTTAAACTGTGCGCGGATAACATAATGAGAAGATGTATGGCTGGAAGTGAAACCTTCAAAATTCTGGCGCATTGTCATTCGGGACCTACTGGTGGACATCATAGTGCTTCAGTTATGGTAAAGAAGGTTTACGAGTCCGGATTTTATTGGCCTAGTATCTTTAAAGATGCTAATGAGTATGTAAGACAATGTGATACATGCAAAAGATCAGGGAACATATCTTCAAGGAACAAAATGCCTCAAAATAACATTCAGGTGTGCGAAGTTTTCGATGTTTGGGGATTAGATTTTATGGGACCATTTCCTGAATCTAGAGGTAATAAATACATATTAGTAGCTGTTGAGTATGTGTCCAAATGGGTCGAAGCTCAGGCATTACCTACGAATGATGCGCGTGTTGTGGTTATGTTTTTAAGAAGTTTATTCGCTAGGTTTGGAGTTCCTACAACTTTGATTAGTGATAGAGGGACACATTTTTGTAATTCAAAAAGGTTTGAGCACATATGGGAGAGCCTACACTTAAGTCCAAAAGATCACATTTTTATCAGATTTTCATATTAAAATCACATTCTCTCCCCTGATCAAAAATTTCAAACCCTTTGAGATTTAGGATCTCAATTGATTTGAATATGTTAGAAAAATTTGGGAGAAAATGTGTCTGAGTTATACAAGCCGATAATGGAAAATAAGCATGCTCCCCCTCAATTATGGAGGGACATAATTTGTGTCAGTTATTATGAGTTTTTCTAATGTTTACAAAATTTGACACAAACTCAGAAAACCAAATATACTGACACAAAACACATCATAATCACTACTTTATTATGTACATATTACAACAACATATATAATAATAATACCCCACACGAGATGGATTGTGATTGCCGAGATGATGTGATCATTTAGTTCTCTTCAGCAGTCTGTAGTCTCCCTCTCTTATCCTTCCACCAACAAAGCTTTCCAGGTTCCAGAAGATTCTCCTTGTCATAAGCCGTTTCTGAATGGCAAACAAGAACTCTTTGCTTCTGTCGACATCTTTCCTTGTCAAAAACCATGTGTTCAAACCCGAATTCATCCTGTTGACCTTGAATTCCTTAACCCGATAGTCTAATGTCTCATCAATCTGTTGCAGGGTGCCATCACTGAACTTGTGGATCTCATTGAACTGCATGATCATTTGAACCCCATATTTATCCCTAAATGTGACGGCACTTGGAGAGTCAATTACTGTAAAGTCGTGCTTGAACTCAAAGCCAGTGGCATCCCATCGAGGTTTGGTGTAGTTTAGCTGCGTCTGGTAGCTTTTAATCCCCAACTGGAAGTCTTCTACGCGTTGTCTTATAACCAAGTTTCTGGTCCATAAGTTGACAACAGTAGTGAGAATCTTTTTATCTTCGGGTGATAGATGGTTTAAGTGACCTTGAAGATTCAATAAGTACAAATCTTCAAAGTCACTAGGGTACATATATTTGAAGTCCCTTTCCACAATAGTATATTCTTTAAGATCAGCTCTACGAAGGATGATCTTCTTCATGTAATCGTACCCATATAAGGAGAAGACTTCAATTCTAACAACACTTAAAATCCACATATGAGTCCTAACAGCTCTGCGATCACCCTTAGATGTGTATCTGTCAATGTAGAATCGTTGTCTTTGGAACCACTAGTGAGAGATACCATACATAGTAGTGATGTCATACTTGCATTCCTCTTCAATCCACATCTGATCGGGTATCATTTGCTATAAGCCAATATCAGGATAATAGGCCGCCTTCATCTTAGAGATGGACAATGCATGCCTGCTACCCTTGCGACCGTATCGTAGATACTCCAAGTCTTTATTGAAGAAGAAGTCAGATTGAATCGTGACTTGACTTGGTGGACCACCCAATGGTAGAGATTTGCTGACATTATACCTGATGATGGACTCGTCCACTTGATCGGTTAGTAGTTTATGGCATTCTTCCATTTGGTACCGAAGATGAATCACATTAGGATCGAAGACTTTAACATTCATATACAGGCTTCCAGGTCTCAGTTGTCTTAAAGTTGAGTGATATTCCCTTGCTTCTCTTGCAGAACCAGTCTATAAAGATCTGCCATGTCACCAGTCTGCGCAAGTAACAGTTCTCTAGAGGAGGTGCACTAGTGGATTCAGCAAGAGCAGATGCCCAGTTTGTTCACTGGTACAATGGCATATCAGATGTAATGGGATTGAACCAAGTCAGGTAATTGAGTAGCAGGTCGTCTTCTTCAGTAAGTGCTTCCACCAAATTTTGCCTTAAAGTTTACCGTATGAATATGCATCATCATGGCCGATGTCTTCATCATCTAGACGACTGTACTTATTCCGTCAGAGTCATATATCATCAGCTATATGTAAAGTTCTTCCAGAATTGATGAGACAGACGCTTTAAAGTCTTGTCAATAGTCCGTCAGAAGCCGTATAGTCAACTCGAAGAAACTTCATCTCTTCCGAAAAGAGGCTTGAAGCAGCGCGACGTCGTTGCAGACGCTAGATCATTTCTCAGTAATCGCTAATCTGAGTTGGAGCAACAGGATGCTCAATATTGAACACTCATCACACTCCTAGCAACCTCTAACTCCAAAAGTTCCCTAAAGTTCCAGATGGACCGAGCTGTGCGGTGCGAGGAGAGTATTAGTAACTGTCGATGCTCAGAGGACGGAGTAAATCCAGCGTAAGACGCATCTAGCTCTGAGTGCTAACACCTGTCCACTTTCCTTCTCTCTTCTTTTTTCTTACTTCAGCCAACATCAGACTTATAGCAATCTGTCAGTGTGATATACCCTGAACATCACTGCGACCTTTACATCACAAGCCAACAGCTTCTGTACTTTTGGCTATCTTGCGTCACATCTCATACAAGAAGCTCCCGAGAGATCGTCGTCTTTATATAGATTCCACTCATTCAGACAGCGAAGAGGTCGCAAATGTCGTAACTAGCAGTTCATAGACTCAGCTTTCCTGCACAATTGCTCAACAGACCGCGAACCACTGTCATCTGTGCTAGCTTGAATAAGCCCAGTCCAATCGATCCCGGACAATTTCAATCCAACTATGCTTTGGCTCACACTGATGGGAAATATCAAGATTCTCCCAATTTGTCACTCATCTAGACCCCCAGCTCGCTTGAACCATCCTTTATCCTCAGTCGGTCTCTTAATACTAGGACTATAAGGACTCTTAACATGAGACACTCCTCACATAAGTCTGAGTAGAGCGCGATAACGCTAACTTCACCGATGCGATCTCACATTCAGGACTTCTGAATGCTGAGAGCCTTGTTTGTGTTAAGTGGTAGAGGCACTGAGTTCGCGAGTGTTGAGCTCGGTTGACTCTGTTGCTGTCATAGCGGTTTACGGTTAATGATTGGTAGTAGAGATCTGCGTCTAGTAACAAACGCTGGTTGGAGCCAGGTAATACAGCAGACTGTCTACGACTCACATCTATCCCTCATAGTGAGTCAATATAAAGGAACTGAGGAGGTGTCCCTAAGGTTAAGACCAGTGACCAAGATCAGGGAATTGAACCACCGCTTTCCTGAATATCTCTGTTCTCTCTGGGTGTCGTCGTTCGTTACAGGTATGTCTCTCCTCGAAAAGGTAAATTCACATGGTTTGCTGCAGTTTAGACGCGCATTGCAACTTATGTTTCGTGTATGCAGAGAAACATACAGTTACGTACTCTACAGCCGGAGATCGCAGTGCCTTAAAGTCTGATCTTCTAATGTCACTTGGGTGTTTAATGTTCTCTTGAAAATTTTGATAAGCCGTTGTAGTGAATCTTCAGACAAGTTTGCCTTATGGTTTCGGACTCTGCCTTAGCAAAGCGTATCTACAGATGTCGCCCTCACTCACAGATCCTATGCGTTCAAGCGAGATCGGCGGTCCAGCAGGAAAATAGCTTCTATAGATCTCTAAGATTGCGAACTATAGACTCAGCAGCAATCGCTAACTCTCTGGTTAGTTTATGTTCTTGACTGCCCCTGGTTATTCCACTGAGCTTGTTCAACTGGATCTCTGGTCAGAGAGCGCCGATCCAACTACTTAAAATCGAGAAACATTTCCCCGGCACTTCTGTCATTAGAATTCTGTATCACGAGCTCGTGTATACGCCAAAGTTCACAACTATTAGTATGAAGGATGATCAACTCACATGATATCCAGAATGAATTATACTAGGCAGAGCCGCTCTGTCAGGCCATATAGGTATATTTTCATGTTGTATCTCGCGACTTGGAGATTGGACTTATTTAAGCCAATGTTGCGGCGTCGTATGCTTTGGTGTCTTGTATGGTGACGTAGATCAAGGGCTATTGAGTTCATCACTGAAACTTTCTCTTACCCTTTCCCTGATACCTCTGCGAAGGCGGTTGAAATTTCCTAGAGTCAGTTCCCTGACACTCCTAGGAAGAAGGTGGAAAGCTCTCTCAACCAGACACACACAGACAACGACAGCAATGATGACGCTGTAGCGAATAAAGTAGAAGCAACTACCCCTTCACCTACGGTCTCAGATCTTTAGAGATTTACGCGGTTGATCAAGTGATCTCCTGACTGAACTACACGCTCATATTTCACACGCTATGTGAACACTTTGACACAGCGGTGCTTTCAGCGAACGGGTAAAGAGAAAGTCCTGATGAACCAAGTTGCCCTTGATCGAATGGCACCACTTGCAGAACTCGGAGCCGACTGATGAAGACCCTACTGAATAATAGATCTTCCTAAGCTCACTCCACACCAACTGAATCCGCTGGTCATGATGAATCATCTCTTCATTAAATGTTGAACCTAATTGGTTGCAGTCAGTGAGACAGAATCTAATGAAGAAGTGCCGGGGATTGTTGCTAGAGTTTAAGATGAAGGCCAGGCTGGACCAAACCCTGGTGAACATGATGAAAACCAGGCTAGACCAAACCCTGGTGATGCTACATCGTCTCAACCTCCATTAAGTCATGTTTTTCATGCTGGACCAAACCTTGAACACATGGATCTTGAGGCCTCTGATACTTCAATTCAACCAAACCATAAGCAAAAGGAGCTAGATAGGTACGAACATATCCACCATACACACAACAGACCTATCCTCACGGCTTATCCAGATGTTCAACCGAGAACATTCACCACACCAACTGACACTCAGCGTAAGAATAAGAAACCCGTACACGAAGACCTCGCACCCCAGCTAAGAACCCTATCTCTCCTCCTACATATCTTTCACCAGCCACGTGCCCCCACGCAACCTCAGCTCTCACTCATTTTTTCCTCTCCTGCCGTCGAAGATCACCGGCAAGACGGAATTAACGCATAGACCCCAAACACACTTGGATAGCGTTTCAGGTATACGACTCCCGATCGAGGTGACAATCATGTAGTTTCATGATGAGGCATTTATATCTGTCATCTCTTTTTTTCAACAGTCATTATTCTGATATACCTCTTCTTACTACTGGAGGTTAGTGAACATCTCCAGCCATTCAATGGCATACACTTATGAGAGCGTATTTCCAGTAACATTATGTTCACATAATACACTCCATAGTTAAGCATTAAAGACAATATTCAAACTAGTTATCAGTATTTTAGAGGAGCTTACTTGTAATAATATATCTCTAATCAACTCAATTGATAATATCTTAGGTAGTACATCGACTTTGCTAAACTATACAAGCGAGTTATCAAGTGCTGGGCTGACTACTTACAGGTTTTCAACATCAGTCAACATACTTTGACCAAGATGCACCCATCCCCAAGTAAATTCTCCAACAACACCGTAAAACTAAAGCGCCCATATTTCCGAACCTTGATGAGAGAAGACAAGATAATATGATATTGAAGTTGCACATAATAGTATGATCCATAATTTTGTGTGTTCAAATATCCAGAAATTCTTCCCTCTGATCAAAATCTTCATACATCGGATTCTATTCTTAAATGTTTCACATCCTTGATCACACAAATTTCTTTGCACACAAAAAAGCAAATGGACTAAGGATCATCCACTTGAAAACATAATCGGTGAACTCGCTAGACCAGTTTCCACTCGGCTGCAATTACATAAGCAAGCTCTTTTCTCGTTACTAAATACATGCTTTCCTAGGGAAGATGGAAGAATTGATCCTCACCTGCTGTATGAGACCCAAGACGTATAAAAGATGCTTTTTAATCACGTACTCGTCATCAGTGGTCTAAGGCTTCCTTTGGATGAAGCCAATGCAAGAAGAACTTAATGGATTTTTCGAAAACAGACTTGAAGTATAGGAGCTCAGTACCCCGACCAGACAAAAGTTAATGGTGATTACTTTTCAAGTGATCTACACAGTGAAACTATATAAACTGTGAGGAATTTTGAAGAACAAAAAGGCATCAAAATTAGCCGCCGTGGTCTAACCTGATCTAGAGGAAGGATCGGATTTTGAAGAGTCTTCATTTGCTCCGGTTGCAAGATTAGAGAGATATAAGGATTTTTCTTTTGCTTTGCTCAATTGCGCTGATCATAGAACGTGGTCGTATAACAAAATTGGATGTGAAGATGACTGTCATTTTCTGAACTGGTAATCTGTAGAAGAAGAAGGTTTTAATGTTAGCCAGCCGGATGTTTCGTAGAAAAGATTAACCCCAATCACAGTATATAAACTAAAGAAAGCTCTTTATGTTCTTGAACAAGCTCCCACGGCACGTGGTATGATATGTTTCATTAAACTATATCCGTAGAAGAAGCGGCAAGGAATCATACTTCTTGTACAAATTTATGTCGATGATATTATCTTTGCTGCATCTACCACCGAACGTTTGTGATTTATTTTCTAAAATTCATGATGTTTCAAAATTAAGATGCAATGCATTATGACCAGGCACAAAATCATCAGTATTTTCCTTAGGAATATAGATTTCTCTCAATGTCCTAGAGGCATCTTTATTAACCATTCCAAAATAGGCCCTTGAAGTCATTAAAGAAATACGGTATTTGACTCTTGTGACCCAGTGGATAACTCCAAAGGTGGAGCGAAATCCAAGGGGAGGAGTGAGATAAAGAATGGAAAGCCGTAGTGATCCATCACACTATCGTGGTATGATCGGCACCCTCCTGTTATCTTACAGCGAGGAGACCTGACCTATTAAAGGGTGATTGCTGTACATATCATTGTGTGCCCGGGTATCAGACTGCGGCCTTCCAAAAAAGCACTATTAAATGGCGGTAAAAAAGGATCTTTCGGTCACATCTAAAAGTAACCGTACCATCGGGACTATGTATCCAAAGGATTCTTGTAATTGCTTACTAACAGCATTTGCAAGATGCGGATCATGCGGGTGTGTCGAAATACACGCCGTTAGCACTTAGACTATCTGGTAGTAAGCAACTTTTAGTGATAGCCTTGTATAGCTGTTCGTCTATAAGGCATAAGGGAAGCGTTGAGATATCAGTACGTGAAAGCTGAATATATTGCTTTGTTCGGCCCTTGTATGTGCCAAATGCCCTTTGATTAGATCACAGCTTACCGACTATGGCTTTTGGAATCAGATAAAATTCCAATGTACTATGATAAAAAAAACAAAAAGCCTATTTTGCCTTATAGCTGCAAAACAACGTTCAACATTCCGGAATCCAAGCATATAGACAGTCATGCAATCCACTAATGTAATCAAGAGCATGTTGAACGAATAGAGGGTAGAGTCGAACTATTACTACTGTAATAAACCCGGAATATCAACATGCAACATCTTCACTAAAGCTCATCATTATGGCCGAACCTAGAATTGACATTTTCCTGATCAAACAAGTGGAATGCGAAGTTTTTACGCCGTAGACTCATATGAAACAATTGGCAGGATGAAGTTGATGATAGATAGTGGAAACCTAATTCCCAAGTATCCCTGATCATATGTATATATCCTTTAAAAACCAAAGAAAACCAAAAAAGATTTTTCATTTTTTTTCAAAATTTTTTAATAAAAACATAAGTACAAAAATATATAAGTTGTTAAAAACCAAAGAAAAAATCTAAAAATGAGAAAAATAAAAGAGGTAAAAACAAAATGGCATGGTCTTCTAAAAATCGATAACATTTACGGTCTTAGAAAATGTCATTCAATAATGATACGAGGCCTGTACAGATGAATAATTTCAAATGTTTTCTTAAAAACATGCCAAAATGGCGTTGTTTATTATTTCGATAGTCAAACCCGTCCCATCATCTTAACGGCCAAGTATTTCCAAAAAGAAAACTTGACCTTCTCAACGGACAACTTTAGTCTCGGGCATGGACTACTTTATGACCATGCAAAGGCATTGACTATTACTTTGCGCCATCAAAACTCGTCATCCTACATATTTCCATATGTGTCTGTGGTCAGGATGCTCTATATGTTTTAAAAATTAAAGAGAGAATTCTTATTTAATTGGTAAAAAAGATTATCTTCATGAATTGAATACACTGTTTCAGTCTAATCCCAAAAATTTTTTCAAAGACAATCTTCCGAACCCAGCTCAAACAATAGACAACAACTCTTTAAATATATAAACAGGGTCAATATTTAGGGGCGGAAAAATGAGAGAATCGTCATCAAATAATTTCTTTCGATTCCTTCTAAAAACGATCATTCAAAAAAAGCT
The DNA here is from genome assembly GCA_026074375.1 of Tanacetum coccineum. Classification (NCBI taxonomy): domain Eukaryota; kingdom Viridiplantae; phylum Streptophyta; class Magnoliopsida; order Asterales; family Asteraceae; genus Tanacetum; species Tanacetum coccineum. The sequence continues at coordinate 33,916 of BQNB010006143.1, read as the reverse complement.
TCCACGAAAAGATAACGGATGAACTACTGAATAAGTTATTTTAATAATGATGGATCATAAATTAAGGGGATATAAATGTGATTTAACTACACAAGCTTATATGTCAATGATGTTTAAAGACTTTATTGATTTACTATGTAATTTGAAGACTTAGTGAATTCAGGCCCTTAAACCTACAATCGACAATAGTTGGCCAATACCTCATAGTTCTTTACAAGAACCCAGGACATGCTTGGAAATCTTACATAGTTTATTCAAAGCCTATGACATTGATTCTCCCAGGGACTAGATTTTAAGCTTATAAAATTCAGAAACACGATCTCGAATGATGTAGTGCGTATAAGGTTTTGATATTATTTCCCGACGAGGTCGAATACAGCAAGTGGGAAGGAGTAATGTAAACTTAATAGTGTCCTTGAGCCTTGCCTTCTTTTGAGGTTAGCTTCTTTTGACTTTTGAGGTTAGGCATCTTTTGTGATTTTATAAGCTGTTTTGAATCTTTCGGGAGAGACTAACTTCAATCACATGTGGGAAGAGACAATCATATCATTAGCCGTAAGCATCATTGAGGGAGAACTCTCCCCAGGGTAAGTGTTAGGAGTATAATTAATTTAAAACGTGTAGAAAGTTCTTTCTGATTTAATTAAGCTTCCCCACTATGCGTAACATATCAATAACGGTCAATGCCTACGCTTATTCTTAAAGAGGTAGAAATTATGATAAAAGAGGTACACAGATAAGGTATGTTGAAGATTACCTTAAGTCAGTCAGTATTCTGCAGAAAAAAGTGAGTCCTTTTTGACTTAGGTGTAACCTAGGATGCTCATCATCATCCGACATACTTAACGAGGGAATACTTGTGACATTGATCGCGGGAACTTATTGACTTTTGGTGTTTTACAAATTTACATCATAACTACCTGGAAGGTAGAGAAAATTCTCTACTCATTCAACCAGGACTTACATTGAGACAAGTTTGGTGTTTTTGCGGTATCAAGTTCTTAGAAAAGGTTAATTGTGTACGTTCGGAAATCTTGTCTTTATATATTAAGACTCGCTTGATGCGGCTTGCAATAAAGCTTCTTAGATCTACGCAAGAAAAGATTGATGGTTTAGGGGGAAGCTAAGACAACATCAACACCGACATCTACCAACCACACAGCTCAATTACATAGAATCTGAATCTGTTTTCATAACTCAACATTGTTTCGAAGCGCAATAACAAGACACTTTTCGTAACATCGAGTGAAAAGGAAAAGTTGAAGCAATAACTAGAAGATGGCTTGGACAGAGAAAGAATCAGATTGATAATTTTCATTAAAAGAAAGAAGTAATGAGGAGCTTAGAAGTTCGTTGGTGGGGGATGTAAATCAAAGGAGACCTTACGGCTGCGACAACAAGACCAGTAACGAAACTATCATAATGAATGTTCTAGCCATCATTCAGGTCAAACCTCGTACATAATAATCTTATGAATATATAAATAGTTGTTTCTAGACAATGGTATGCTAAAAGAGAGTCCGAGTACAAAAATTTTCAAGAATTTCGTAGTAAATTCAAAATTTTCAAATTATTGTACTCACACTGTCTTATATATCCCTCATAAATTTGAAGGGGAGCATTAAAATGTTTTCCTATAAGTTTTCATTAACATTTTGTCCCTGTGGGACATTTACAAACGTTTAGACAGACGACGGTTAATCAATTGATATCCAAAATATCAAGGGATTAACATTTTGGATAAGGGGAGAAAATGTGATTAAACTGAATCTAACTTGTATCGAAATGTGATCATATAAAATGGACTCAATGCACTCTACACTTAGCATGTACTAGTGACGATAATCGATGTAAATTTAAAGGGGAGCATTTATTGATAGTGAAAAATTTCCTCAAAGTGTTAAATCTTTTTGCGATATTTATATGCAAACACTTTGATTGAATTTTCAATGGTTTAGAAGGATTGAAAGGAATACCCAAAAGACCGGCCATGTTCTTAAATTTATGGAGATATAAGGTGGTTAGGCATAGGTATTCAAATCCCATGATCCAGCCTGAACCGAAGGTAAATCAACCCAGGATAAACCCACTAGTTATTGTAGAAGTGTCCTTCGGTATGATAAAAGGAGAAAAAGTAAGAAAAGTGAATAAATGCCAATGATATGGAGCTCAACACCTGGACCAGTAAACCCAAACACAGGTGTTAGTTTAAGTAGTCACGGATAAAACATTGCAGGGGTTGAAGAATAAAAAGAGATGTAAGGATAAAAGGGTGTAAAGGAAAGAAGCCCTCCATACATCTAGGCAGAAACCGGTTCTCAATACATAAGACTGTCAGAAACACTAAGGTGTGTCCTGACATTAAAAACTGTCATGGACCCAGTGACGTATGCACACCCCTCCCTAGCTACTCAGGTCTCTCACCAAACTCCTTGTTTCATTTCTCACAGAGATGTACACTATTTCTAATCAACTTTATCACTCCGAGTCGTTGGTAATTTGAAAAGGGTGGCAGTCTGCTCCCATCCTCCGATCACTAAATCAAAAGTGCACTATTGAGTCTAGAGCCCAAAAGAGATCATTGCTATAAATATCATTAGGACACTAGTGTCAATTATTCATGCCTTAAGGACACACAATTGATACAAGATAAAAATATTAAGCGTCCAACGCCTTATCCTTGTGATTATTGCCAGAACATCCAGTGAATATTATCCATACTGAAAATGTAAATCCTGCTTGAGCCAACATCAAACAAGCACATTGTTAGGAAACTTGGTAGCGATTCTATACGAATCAAAACTTCATGGACAACTGGAAAGAAACGATGGACGACTAAAGAATAAATCAAACTTGTTCCACGGATATGAATTGGCGATTGATGATGAATTTATGAAATGATCTAACACTCTCGATGTGCACAAAACCACTTTAGCACGTTACATGTTGAAATGATTTTCACATTGATTATTCTATTTCATTCGGTGAGAAGTAACGTCACTGTTCACTCTTATTTGTTTGTCTGCTTTGAGAACGTTTTGATAATGAGAACATGCTGATTTGATGAATCAAATGCAAAGTGTGTTAAAAGATACAATACTTCAGCTCTTAGGGTTCGGAAAGCTGGAAAATCCTCTCAAGGAGATTCTTCTTAAATTGAATCTACCTGATCACAGGTCGATCCTCACGGATTCAAAGGTTACTCTAACCAAACACGGGCGAATGACAAAGCCATATTCGTCCCCCCTCTTTATTGCTAACTATTTTATTGCTCTGATACTTAAAGATGGTGGGAAGGTACCTGATTTCCATCTGACCCCACAAGATTCATAACCACATTCATCATGACCCGACCTACAAACTTAAAGACCTTATGAAAGTCTCAAGTACATGTTTTTCAAATTCCGCTACTTCCTGATACTGTACTCTTCTTTGAAGGACGAAGATAATAAAGTCAAAAGAATTTCAAAGAAGTTTCCGTCACTCTGATACCAGAACGTCTTTCTCGTGAAGTGAGCGAAGTGTTTAAAGTTAAAGAATTACATAGAAAGATGGCAACATAAAGCTTTCGAAGTCAACAAATCAAGAATGGTATGAGCATGCGTCGGTCCAGAATCCAAGATCACAAGAGTACAAAGTCACAAGATGGCGGAACATGATTATGCTTGGATGATTGAATCTCATAATGCTACAAGATCACATGCTCCATTTACAAGTAAAGATAAAGGAACAAGCTCGAGCCCTAAAGTCAAAGATTACTATAACAATTCACAAGAGAAAGCCAAGTTTACGTACGAGCCTAAGACTAAGAGATTATTCAGCATAGTATAGCTAGGTTTTTAAATTTGTAAAATGGCGAGTGACCCTCCCATAGGGGGAGATTGTTGGAACAAGAAAAGCATCGTCACTTTAAAGTTGTATATAGTCTATAGACCCGTAGTTTGTTATATGATTAGATCTAAAAGCTAGATCTGGCCCCAAGGCCCATGGAAAGCCTGGATAATTCCCGTTAAGGCCCATGGCCGGCCATGATTAGGATATATACCCTCTCCATGCCCTTGGAGAGAGGAGGGTAGGTTGTGTTCATTTTCTTATTTTTCACAAGCACATAGTTTGTTGTATATGGTCGAATAATATTATCATATTTCTCTCTCTAGAAACTTTCCAACCCACTTCTCTCTCTAGTTCTTGCATAATATCAAAGATTACTAGTATTCTTCATATACAAATATATTTAGCAAAAAAATTATTTCAAACATAAAAAGTGTTTTTCAATATTAGGATAAAGTTTTATTGATTTATATATATATATATATATATATATATATATATATATATATATATATATATATATAAATATTAATTTTTTTATATATAAAATTTTATTGATTTTTTTATATATATAAATATAAAATATATATATATATATTCATATGAATTCGGTTTTCGGTTCGGTTTTCGGTTTAGACTGTCAAACCCATATCCAACCCGAGAACTGAATTCATAGTTCGGTTCGGTTCGGTTTTGGCAAATTTGGTTCGTTTATTAGTTCGGTTCAGTTGTTTTCGGTTTGGTTTGGTTTCGGTTTTTGGTTTTTTCGATTATTTCGGTTTTTTTTCTCACCCCTAGTTTGGACGACAAGAAACCAAAAGGGTTTATCCCTATACATTCTTGGATCGGGAAATATAAATAAAAAGGAAGGGGAGACCAATCAAAAACTTGATGTGTATTTTTCGAGTTATATAATTTTTATCTAAATTTTACCGGGATGATAAACTAATACACACGTAAAAAAGGGGGAGAAATGGAATGAAAACTCATTAATAATTTGAAACCTTTAATTTTATACAAAATGAGTTTATATTTTGTCATCATCAAAAAGGGGGAGATTGTTAATACAAATAATGTCTAAAAACGTTATTTATATTTTTCGACCTCTCAATGTTTTGATAATAACAAAATGTAAAAACGTTTACGATAAAATTAAACGTTTACAAATTATTAATCGTAAAATTCCATTTCTAAGATTAATAATCACTTAAGGTATGAACAAACAAATCATTAAGCATGATTAATGATCAAGAAAATACTTTTCTCTTATCTATCACATATTTACAAAAGTATTTCACAAAAATAATTATATAAAATATTTTCTAATTAAAAGAAAAGTTTTATTAAAAACTTAAATTTGAAATTTAAATTTCCCCCCCAAAATGGAAGGTCCCATAACAGATACAACCTTCCCCACAAAAAGACAAAAACAGGAGTGTGGTCTACTAGGCGGCCCCCTTATAGGCCTGGTGGCCCCCAAATATATCTGGGACCGCCAGAACCACCCCTAGTGACCGTTGGATTTTCCTGCCTATTAATGCTGCTCCATTCCCAGCAGAAAATCATACCTCTTAGCACGAAATTTTTAGATAACTTTCTCTCTCTAAAAATCTTCTTTCTCTCTCTAAATCTCTTGATCATTAACATTCTTAGATCTTGTTTCAAGTGATCTAATCTCTTCTTCTCATCTCTCCTTTCTCATTTAAGTGCAAGCGAAGAACATTCGTATTAGCCAAGAAATAAATTGTTATTTAGTGATCTCTCCTCTCTTCTTCTAATAATCAAATCTCTATTGTAATTATTTTGTAATTGTGTGATTCGGATTGTGTGTATATCCGATTGTGTAGATCTTGTGAGTGTATAGTGATTGTGAGGTGGTAGATTGGTTCTAGCTAATATTAGGACTCGACATTTAGCTTAGTGTTGGAAAATAACGTAAGCGACGTGTAAACGGTTTCTCCGCCTAAAGGGAGCTTGTTGACATAGTGAAATCTCGAGTAGGATACTCAAGGAGTGGAGTAGAGCGAAGAAGAGCTTCGTAGCCCAACCACTATAAATCTTGGTGTCTTGGTTTGATTGTTCCTTCTCTCATCTCTTTATATTGTTGTGATTGTTATTTAACATTAGTTTAGATATTTGCTTTGTTGATTCATATTGTTGAATAGTTGAACATACTACTCGAATCTAAGTATTTTGAAAGCAAAATTTTAAAACGCAAAACGAACCTGTAAACTATTCAACCCCCCTCCCCCTTCTAGTTTCCACAATTAGTATCAGAAGCCAAGGTCACTCAAGATTTTTAAAATATACTGTATTTTAATGCTTGGATCGATCTATGGATTCCGACAAATATCTAGAAGGGCAATCCATGCAAAGACCACTGCTTTTTGAAAGTGATAGTTTTATTTATTGGAAAAATAGATTCGAGACATATGTTAATTCAAAAGATCTTGATCTTTGGTATGTTATTACTAACGGTGATTTTCAACCTATTCAACTGACGAGGTGTCATTTTATACACTTTTTCGGGGTCGTTTAACCCTCTAAATCGTGTGTTTATGCCCAACATAGGTACTTAATCGTTCCTTTTCAGGTATTTTGCATTTGGAAGGCATTTGGAAGAAATGCACGTGACTTGGGCTTATTTAGAGAAGAAACAGACAAGACTACGAACCTACACCAACATCTCTTAAGAATTTATACTCAGAAGCTAGAGACGGTGTCACAGATTACACGTGACGCCGTCATAACCCATCTCAAGACGGCGTCACAAGATCTCCAGACGGTGTCAGATTGTACGACCTAGCCCATTATCTAGAATATTCTATTCATGACGGCGTCACAATTAACACGCGACTCCATCACAGCGATTTTCCTATATATACAAATCCGTTTTTAGGGTTTTAAGTGTGTAACTTTAGAGTAAAAGAAAGGGATGAACCCTAGTTCATTTAGCGTCTGTTAGGGATGATTTTAGGGCCTCAAAACCCTATTGTACTTCATTCAATTCATGCTTTAATCAAGTAAGATTATCTTAATCATTCAATATGTCTATGTGTTGTTTGATTCATTATTGTTCTTATCTTTAACATGCTTGGCTAAACCTTCTATTGGAGTTTTCTTTATGTTTGTATGTAACCTAGGATGTTAGATCTTAGTGGTGTTGCTTTTGTGATGAATATGCATGTTATGTATTTGAAAAACCCTAGTTTTGTATGTATCGTTGTTGATTATGTCTAGGAAATACATGATTGTGTAGGAAAATATACCATCGGGTAACAGTTCTTCATACACCCTTGCCCCTTATATGGTTGTTCCACTCTTTATAATATATTTCAAATGCATTTAATATACTCTTTGGGGCCTTGCAATAGTCTTCATACTACCTTACTTGTGTGTTTCCTTAACGAAATATTAAATAGACGGCGGGTTCGTGTAATTCGTTCATGACTTAGGAAATAATTACATAGATCATCACAGTGTGACAATTAGCTACTAACATTAGGGTAGCAATCTAGGGAGTAATACATGATTAAATAAACACAATCTTTTATTATATTGTTATCACTAGTAGCTTAGTTTATATTTAGTTTATTAGCTAAAACAACCAAGCATCTCAACTCATATGATTTTACTGCTTTCATTAAAACATATAAAAAATAAAAAAGGAATCTTCTCTCAACCCTTAGAATTTTTGTTAGACCGTGATCAAGCCTTCCCAACCTATTCCCCTAGAGAACGATAACAACCCTCGAGTCTTGCCTATACTACACTACAACGGTTAGGTACACTGCCTAGGGAGTTGTAAAACTTCTTGTAGAAGTCCCTTACGACATCGCAAAAGTTTTTAGCTGCCGATGAGTGAGGGAATAGGTTAGGTTCTGATCATAGTTTTAGCTTATTTCTACTTGCTTGAATTCTTTCAAGTAAGATTTAATTTTTCCCCCATATTAGCTTATTTAATTTCCACATATTAGCTTTCTTGTAGTCTATCTTTTCTTTGTGTTAATTGTTCGTAACTCATTCTTGTTAACCACCATGGGAGACGAGAATCCTATCCGTACTCTTGGAGACTACTCCAAACCTAGCCACGAAGGCTACATGAATACCATTGAGCTCTCCGTAGGGAACAACGTGGTACCTCTTCGATCCGACACCATCTGGTAGGTGCAAAACGGATGCTCATTCTACGGACTTCGGTCCGAGGATCCAAACCAACACCTCAAGGATTTCCTAAAACTAGTGGACTCACTTGACCTTGATGGTGAAAATAGGGAAAGAACACGCCTGCGTTTATTTTAATTTTCCCTTCGCGATCAAGCTAGCAATTGGCTTGAACGTCTTCCAGCAGGATCCATTACCACATGGGAGGATCTTACTACCCGATTCCTTGCTCAATTCTTTCTACCGAGAAGGACCGCAAAACTCCGCAATGATATCCTGATGTTCCAACAACATCATGGAGAATCTCTATCCGAAGCATGGACTCGTTTCAAGGACTTACTCCAAAAAGTCCCTCATCATGGCATCAGTTATTGGCTTCAAATCAAAAAAATTTATGATCATGTCTCCTTTCATCTTAAGTGCGAGATTGACCGCGCTACCGGCGGCAAATTCCGCAATAAAAATGACGATGAATCTTGGGAAATCATTGAGAACCTCACTCTCTACTACCATGAGGGTTGGAATGACACGAAAGAATTCGTCAAACCGGTCAAGACTATTTCTACACCTCAAGGCATCTCAAACACACCTGACCGAAGACTCCTTAAGCTCGAAGACCAGATTAACTTCTTACTAAAGGGATCGCGACCAACCCCTAGGAGCTCAACACACATCCCTCATGCTTATGCTGATGTAGTCCATTCCAACCCTCGCCCGCAAAGCCATAACGAGCTGTCTAAGCTGAATTCCTTGACTTTCCGTGAACATACAGGTCCAAGCCCTCAACACTAAGCATTTAGAACTACTTTTGAGGCTCGAGTAAGGGACTACATGGCGGCACACTCCGAAAGAATGGAAAGATTTGAGAACACCATTTTCAAGCAACGCGAGGAGATCAACGATAGAATGATTGAAATGTTCGGACTTCTCAAAGAACTCACGACCAGCAGAGCCCCTGAAAAAGTATTGATAAGGGAAAAAGCCAAATTCCCTGCCACCAAGAACGTAAACTCTATCTCTTTAGCAAAAGGAGAGGAAGAAAGGAGCGACAAGACCGATGAGACACTCGACAACACTGTAAAACCTACCGTAACAGAAACAGAAATACCAGTGATGGAAGCCGAAAGGAGTAATGAAACTAAAATTAGATCGATAAAAAAGGCCGAAAGGAAAGAAGTGGAAGAAGTACTCAGTTCTCGGCCTGTAGAATATTATCTGAAGCATAGGATTAATGAAAAACTAATCGAGGGACTAGTCGATAATAATAGGTTCAATGACTCTCTGTCTAGGGCCCGAGTTGGGAAGGTAAAAGGAAAGACATATAATGTGTTGCCTCGGGGGCCTATTTATGAAGTGATCCTCAAAAAGAAAATAACAAAGAAGGAGGACTTCGGAGGGAATTTCGAAATACCTTGCAACATAGGGGGCCTTAAGCACGTAAACGCCCTCGTCAATCCAGGGTCCGATGTGAACGTCATGCCCTACTCCACTTACATGAAACTTACCAACGTGATGCCTATTGTGACAGACATTAGACTCTCACTAGCTAGCCACTCGTACATTTACCCTTTAGAAATTGCTGAGGATGTATTAGTTGAGGTCGTTGAACATGTATATCCCGTAGATTTTGTGATTTTAGATATCAAAGAAAACGAAAAGAGGCCTTTCATTTTAGGAACACCATTCCTGACAACGGCCAAGGCCGCAATTAAGTTTGATAAAGGCACCATAACTCTAAGATCTTAAAAGAGTAAGATAAGTTTCCTTAGGGTACCTAATTCCCCCGGTATGACTGAGAAAGGAGTCAAGAACGACATAGAGCCCATAGCCCTACTATGACTGTGAATAGGCTAGTCCTTGAATGAGAAGAAAAGATAAAGCTTCAATTGGAAAGGGAGATGGAGTTTGTAAGAACCCGAATTTAAGGTCATTATTTATTTTGACTTATATATTTATTTTCTAAATTATAGAAAATTTTCTATTTTGTTCTTTTGTCGATTTTGGAGAAAATCGTCGGATTTGAATAAAAATGCTATGCGTTAAAATTTAACCGTTTTTGAGCAACGAGAAATCAACGACTTCGTATTTTGGCCTCGAATGCCAATTATATTTTATTTTATATAAAATTTTATTTGTAAAAGTTTACATGTGCAACCGAGTTAAATTTTGCGTTTTAGAAAAAAGTGTCGGACTAAGAAAGGTTTTTAGGCCCGAGAATTACAAGTATCGTTAGTTAGGAAGAAGTGGGCCGAAACCCACTCCTCCCTCTTGCTTTAGACCGGCCATAAGCCCAAACCATACACCCTCATGCTTTTATCCACTTAACTTGGCCCACTAGCTAGTTTAGGCCCAAGACCCAAGTCCATTAACCCTTTTATTTATAAGTCGACACATACACATACTGTCAAACCCAAAAACACAGACAAAAATCATTCCTATCCCTCTCTTCTTTTGTTCGACAGCCCCAAGAGAAAAACTACCCAAAACCACCAATTGATCTTCAAAACCCCATTAAATCTACTCTTTTTCATCTTAAATCCACACTATTATAAACCCTAATCATTCCCCAAAGATAAAAACAACCATGCATTGATTTACAAAAATATTAATTTTGAAGATCTTGAAGATTTTTAGGGCTTTAATTGATTGAAGGCTTCAAGAACTACAAAGGATGAACTAGGAGTGTTTGTGAGCAAGATTGGAATAGGAAAAAGTTAGGATTTCTTTTGGGTTTGGTCTTGTGTGTTTCGGCAGCCCACAACACCATTTAGGTGTTGTGATTGATCATTCCTCCATTCTATTTTGTGTGGTAAAACTTCCTTTAAAACCCTAACTTGTTGCTTTAATTTTTCTAGTGAGTGCATGTTAATGATTTTTCACTTTTATGATCATGCAAGTAATTTTTATAATTGATCTTGGTAATAAAAAGTTATGTTATATTGTAAGGGATATGATCTGCGAAAGCCGCTACCATTGATACCTAATTCTCAAGGTCGTCGTGTCATACCTTTTGATCACTTCATCAACAATGACCTTGAATATCTAAGTGGTGGTGTCTCAAGCCACAAATATACAACTTTAATGACAAAGACCAAGGCTGCATATTATAGACACATCAAATGGATTGAAGATTTGGTCCCTAAAAGAATGTGGAGTCAAGTGCCGGTTAGCTACGACAAACATGCACTATGGGGAATCTCACATTGGGGACGAAAACGACAACAATTCTATGGATTTGCTGTTAACAAGGAATCTGCTCGTGATGTCTACTCCAAACGTAGAATCATTGCTATCATAGAGCTCGAAGACATGCTGTTTCTTCTTGTACATGGCAAGTTGACAAATCTCACTGTTGAAGAATGCCTAGCTTTTAATGTCTCCTTGCGAATGTTTACAAGAAGCATTGTCATCCAAAGGCGTGTGGAAGACCTTCAATTAGGTGTTGAAAGTTACCAAAAGAAGCTCAACCTCACTAAGCTGGATACGTACAGATTAGATCTTAAATGAAGGGAAGCTTATTCAGCATACTCCAATCCTAGAGGTTTCATTTACCAGAACAAAGACAAGAAGAACAGATTGATGCGTATTGATGAACTACACAAGTTTAGTGACGGTACACTCAATGATGTTCGGACTGCTCTTGATGATCGTCTAAAGGGAATTTGGATGAAGTATCCGCCATAGGCTATCTAGAGACAAAGTGATAGAGATAAAACAGGAGCTATGATCCAGGCTATTGATAAACAGCTCAAGACCAGAAGGATTATGCGGAGCTTGGAGAAATTTGTTGGTGGGAGATCGTACGAGGGAGACTTTCGACTGCTATAAAGGACCATATGATTTATCATATGATGTCCTCATCATAACAGGTCAAACCTTATACGTAATAAATAACTTGTGAAATTTTGTATATATGTAGTATAGACTTTATTATTATAAGGAGTGCTCGAGTGCAAAATTTTCAAGAATTTCTTAGTAAATTCAAAATTTTTTAAATTATTATACTCAGCACTGTCTTATATACCCTCAATAAGTGAGGGGGAGCATTAAAATGGTCTTACTAGTGATTTTGTAACATTTTGTCCCCGAACGTTTAATCAATTGATATCTAAAATATCAACGGATTAACATTTTAGATAAGGGGAGAAAATGTGATTAAACTGAATCTAATTTGTACTGAAATGTGATCATATAAAACGGACTCAATGCACTCCACACTTAGCATGTACTACGATTACGATGCACATGTTAAGGGGGAACTTTTAGTATGATGAAAAAACTTTCAAAGTGTAAATCTTTTGATATTTATATCAAACACTTTGATTGAACTTTTTAATAATTTTAGTTTTGATTATGATGGAATACCCAAAAGACCGACCATGCACTTAAATTTATGAAGTTATAAGGTGGTTAGGCATAGATATTCAAATCCCATGATCCAGCCAGAACCGGAAGGATCTACCCAGGGATATCCACTAGTTAGTATAGAAGTCTTTAGATATGATACAAAAGGAGAAAAAGTGAGAATCGAGAATAATGCCGACTGAGATAGAGCTATCACTGGAACAAACCCAACAAGGTGTTAGTTATGAAGTCTCAGTAAGCATTGAAGGGGTTAAAGAATGAAAAAGAAATGTAAGGATAAAAGGTGTAAAGAAAGAAGCCCTCCATACACTTAGGCAGAAACCGGGTCAATACATAAACTGTTGGAAACACTAAGCTGTTGTCTGACATTGAAGACAGTCATGGACCCAGTGACGCTATGCACAACCCTCCCTAGCCACTCAAGGTCTCTCAACAGACTCTTGTTTCATTTCTCACGGAGATTACACGCATTTCTATTGACTTTCTCACTCCGAGTTAGTTGATATTGAAAAGGTGGCAGTCTGCTCCAGCCTCCGATCACTAAAACAAAAGTGCACTATTGAGTCTAGAGCCAAAAGAGATCATCCATAAATCTCATTAGGACACTTGTCAAATTATGCTTGCTAAGTCACACAATGTGAATAACAAGATATATATTAAGAGTCCTACGCATTATCCTTGTAATTTTGCCAGAATATCCGAGTGATATCATTCGCAATAAAGATGGAAATCCTGCTTGAGCCAACATTAAACAAGCTCATGGTAGGTGACTTGTACGATTCTATATGAATCAAACTTGTGACAACTGGAAATAAACGATGGTGCGATTCTATAAGAATCAAACTTGTTCCAGGTTATGAATTGACGATTGATGATGAATTTTGAAATGATTAACACTCTCGATGTGTCACAAAACCACTTTAGCAAGTATCATGTCGACTGATTTTTAAATCAATTTTTTATTTCAATAAGTGAGATAGTAACTCGCTGGTTCACTCTTATCGTGCTGTCTGCTTTGAGACGTTCTGATAATGAGAACATGCTAAGTTTGATGAACCTGACACACATGTGTTAAAAAGATTTGATACTTCAGCTGGAAATTCTGTCAAAGAGATTCTTCTTAAATTGAATCTACCTGATCACAGGTCGATCCTTACAGATTTAAAGGTTACTCCTACCAACCACAAGCGAATGACAAAGCCATATTTATCCCCCCCGCTTTATTGCTAACTGTTTTAATGCAGGTTACTTAAAGATGGAGGTGAAGGTACCTGATTCCAGCTGACTCACAAGATTCATAGCCACATGCTCATACCCGACCGAAAAATAATCAACATCATGAACCGCTCAGTACTGTTCAAGACTTTGCATACTCTGATAAAGTACGTCTTTCTTGATAGTAACAAAGTATTGAAGCAAAGAATGTTAAAGAACGTTTCCCGGTTACTCTAATACGACGGCTTTCTCGAAGTGACAAAAGTGTAAAGTTAAAGAACCTCAAGAAAGATGCATTATTAAAGCTTTTCAAGTTTACATATCAAGAAAGGTATGAGCATGTCGGTCCAAAAGTCACAAGTTTACAAGATGGCAAAGTTTACAAGATAGCCAAACGAGGTTATACTTGGTTGATGATCTCAAGGTGTTCAAGATCACATTCAAGTCAAGATAGAGGAACAAGCTCAAACCAAAAGTCAATGATCACTACATCAAATCACAAGTTAATGATTGAAGTTAAACGAGCTCAAGACTAAAGATAAAGCATAGTATGCTAGGTTTAAGTTTTGTAATATGGAGTGACCTCCCTTAGGGGGAGATTGTTAGGAACACGAAAGTGTCGTGGACAGGTCACTTCCATAGATAACAGTCGTAGCGCGTTAAAGTAATTTTTAGAAAACTTACTACGTTAGTTAGCATAAGGCCCATGGATAAATCCATGCAAGCCCAAGCCCACGATCCATTGTAAGTATATAAACACCTCTCCATGCCTTGGAGAGGTGGTTGGTTGGTTGGTTGTATTTTTCACATAGTTAATGCATTTCTTTTCTTTTACTTTTTCTCACTAGAAAATACTTCTTTCCTTCCCACTTTATCTCTCTAATTCTTATTGTTAAACAACTTTACTTCACCGCACAACTTCACTTCACCACACAACTTCACTTCACGACACAACTTCACTTCACCGCACAACTTCACTTCACCGCACAACTTCACTTCACTACACCTAGACACTAACACGATCACAACAATCTAACTCTTCTTTCTATGATCACCACGATCTAACTATACTTTCTATGATCACCACGATCTAACAACTATACACACCATGATCACCACGATCTAACTATTACACAAGTTTGGAATACATGGACTCGATCTATACATTGTGAATATAAGACATGTCACGAATGCACTCACTAAACTACATAACTTCGTATCTTGATGATAACGAGAGTTCTTTTCTTGCACTTGGATGAATAAGCTTGAATAACTTGGAAACAAATGCTTAAGATTAAATGATCAAAGGATTGTAGGTGATGTATAAACTAATTTTAGACAGAAAAGAATAAGTGCAAAAGGTGAGAAAATCAGTGGGGAACAGTCCAGTATTATAGGCAAAGATGGGAGCGTTTTGGCTTGGCCGGCCCCCTTAGCTCATGTGCCGGCCCCCTTAGCTCCTTTGTCGGCCCCCTTATCACTAAGGGGGCCGCCCATAGTAGGACGATCTCAATTTTGTCTTTTTCAGGGGAGGTGTTTTCTAGAATATTTTAGCCATTTTTAGGTAGAAAATTTGAATTCAAAATATTTATTTTGAATAAAACATTTCTTTTAAATACAAAAATGTTTTGTATAAGTTTTAAAAAATGTTTGTTACATTTTATAAAAATGTAAGGTTTAAGAAAAATAAAAATTCCTTTGATCATAAAATAAATTAAGCATTTATTTATTCATACCTTAAGTGATTTACGTCGGGTGCAAACTTCGTTGAAGCAGACTTGAGACGTCGAGAGATGTTGTCGTATGAATGCATTGATGATTTGTGATCACGAGTAACTTAAGCACTTTACGTTATGTGTTATAAGTTACATGTTTGTCATCACCAAAACATGAAGAGAATGTATAGATTAAATATCGTAATATTTTTACCAACAATCTCCCCTTTTTGATGATGTAAAATTTGTACTACTATAAGACTTACAGGTAAAATGTATAAGTTACTTGTTTACACTTCTTCTCCCCCTTTTGTCAAAGCAAAAAGGTGCACTCTTAGGCGAGACTTATACTACACTTCAAACCTTGAACTAAAGAGGCGAGCTTGCATCATCTCTAGTGAAGTCTTGCTCCTATCAACCCCGTTTAATCATCCCTAGATATCTACTTTGACACTCGAGCACCCCTTAGCTCATTGCACTTCTATGACACTTGCATCCCATGTATATTGACTCTAGTGGATCCATGGATCAAATTTGTTGCAAACTCTTAACCTACATCAAGGGTTAGTTTCGTGCAACATAATATATAGGAGCAATATTAAAGGGTTGGAATACACATATCAAGAAATGTGTAGATGTCATAACGGTTGTAACTCCCCCTCGGTGTATCCTCCCCCTTGTTTGGGGCATCAAAGAATCAAGCTTTGGAAGTGTGCTAAAAAATAGTAGAAAAGTGCAAATATATAATAACGATGATAGCTATATATATAGTAATACACTAACGGGGAACAAGACATGCATGTCTTAGATATATGCACTCTAAACTATGACATTTTAAATGAAACTTTAAAACCTAGACATATACAACCAAAATCCAAGATAAAAAGAATTATGACGTATACTTAAGACATGAGAATGTTTAGGAACCAATGATAAGGTTTGACCGACACGTACTTAAGGACTAAGATTTGACCAACAAAATTTGGTATAGTACTGACTTTAATAAACGAGAACAAAATTTGTTTATTGATTGACACACTATTATTATGAGAATGACTTCTTCCAAGATGTCATTTGGATAAGGAGTATTAACGTATTTTGATCGACAAGTTCCTTATCATCATCTAACCAAGATGATGATGTGAATTTGAATAGACTAAGGGTTGTATTGAGAGATTCCTAAATTTTCAAGGTTTCTTTGTTAAGCATTATGTATGCTTTTCATGTTTGGGGTGTTTAAGGATAAACATTATCGTAAGACTTTAGGTCGAACTAAATGTTTATGATAAGGATGATTTGTTGAAGAAACATAAACGAAGAAGGATGAGCGTGAATGGAGAGGTGGTGTTGACTATAAGTTTGTTGGGTGTTTTGTTGGTTGTTAATGTTGACGAACAAAGGTAAAAATGCGAAATGAGGTAGTAGTTCTTTCATGGTGAAAGAAAAATGAAAGACACGACATTGTGATGACTCAACAACACTTGAAGATTGAATATATTCTTTATGTTCTTCACTTGCTAGAAAGTGGAAATGATTAGATGATAAGACACATTTCATTACGAAATTCACTTGAATTTTGACAACATAGGCACAAATGCTTATGAGTGTGAGACACATTTCATTACGAATTTCACTTGACTTTTGACAACTTAGGCACATATGCTTATGAGTGTCGAGATATAAGGATGAGACGCATTTCATTACGAAATTCACTTGACTTTTGACAACATAGGCATATATGCTTATGAGTGTCGAGATATGAGGATGAGACGCATTTCATTATGAAATTCACTTGTGGGGAATGGTTACACGGTGAGTCTTCTTGTGAAGATAACTAGGTGGATGACTCGAGATTGGTAGTTGTAAGGATGGCTTGGTTTTTCATTTCACATTGGTAGTTTGTGGATGTACTAGAACAAGTGATCACAAACAAGAGTGAAGAATAGTTATGAGGTGTGAGTGTACGGTAGAAGTTTATCTTTTAAATTTTATGTATGATTGACATATGGGTTAAGAGGCTTGAATTAATTTCAGTTTAGTGCACGGGGTATACTTGAGTTGAAAAGAAAGTGAGTGTTCTTGTAAGTTGGTTTCTAGTGAATAAGAATCACATATGTGAATTCTTGAGAGTCTTTGGTTAAAGGATGTATGTGAACGAGTGTGTTTTCCCTTCCCATTTAATTCGTGCTCATTCGGACGTAAAAATGTGGAACAAAAAGAGTAAATGAAGACGAAAGCGATGAGCTTGACAATGTCAAGACGGATGACGGCTAGCATACGAAGAACTTCATCCATGAATTTATGTAGCTCTTCTCGAGCATTGCGAACGTTCACAGAAAAATCACACGACGAGGTACGAGGTTGTCTTAAAGGTGGTAGCGGAAATGTGGACGGAAGATATTAACCATCTATATAATAACAGAGGCATGATTAAGGTTTTTGTGAAATGACTTAGACATGAACAATGAGTGACATTTTAACTTGCATTTCGTGAATTAAAAATGCTTAAATATTTTGGATGAAATGATTAAATTGTCAAGATTTATTAGAATGTATTTAATAGTTACAAGACTATTAAAATGAGAATGACACATTTATGAGATTTGTTTCATCATTCCTAGACCTAGACTTAAAAGGTTCACGTTTGAGTGGTTTAGTGAGGATGCCGGTGATCTTGTCTTCCGACGGAACTTTTTCGATGAAGATATTTCTTTTTGGACATTGTCGCGAAGGAAATGACGACGAATTATGATGAGTTTTCTATCCTAAGGTCGATGGATAATGTTCGATCCTCATTGTGTATGAGGTGAGCTTGACGATAAACCATCGTGACATTCCTAAGGGGATGGAGAGGACTAACCATCGTGACATTCCTAAGAGGATGCCGGCGATGTTGTCTTCCGAAGAAATTTGTTAAAGAGGCTACGAATCACTTATGTAGAAACTCGTAAGACCTTTGTCACACGAGGGTTGATGTAAGCTTTTAGCTTTAGGAAGAGCATTTTAACATATGTTGTTAAAAGGCTTGAATATGAATTTTTAGATATGACCTTTAACGTTTGCAATCGCAAGTTAAAGATACTTGAATATTTTGGATGAAATATTTAAGTTGTCAAACCTACTTGGAGGAGTGTTAGATCACAACGAAGACCAAGACGGCGTCACTGGATCTCACGACGGCGTCGAAGTACACGACCCAGACCATTATCTAGAATATTCTCTCTCATGACGGCGTCACGACTAAAACGCGATGCCGTCACAGCGATTTTCTTATATATACAAACCCGAATTTAGGGTTTTGAGTGTGTAACTTTAGAATAAAAAGAGGGTACAAACCCTAGTTTGTTTAGCAGCTGCTAGGGACGATTTTAGGGCCTAAAAACCCTATTGTACTTCCTCCAACTCATGTTTTAATCAAGTAATGTTTATTTAATAATTCGATATGTTTATGTGTTGTTTGATTTATCTGTGTTCTTGCTTTATCTTTAACATGCTTGGCTAAACCTCCTATTATGTTTATTTATGATTGTATGTAACCTAGAATGTAGATCTTAGTGGTGTTACTTCTTGTATGGATGTGCATGTAGGTCTTAGAAAACCACTTTTGTCTGTAATCGCTGTTGAGAATTTTAGGAAAACATGATTTTGTGTTAGAAAGGATACCATCGGGTTTTTAAAAAAAAAAAAAACAGTCTTCATACTACCTTGCCACCTAATCTAGTTGATTCAGATCACTTAATATATTTCACATCACTTAGTGTACCCATAAGGGCCTTGTAAAGTCTTCATACTACCGTTACTTATGCTCCTCTAAAACGGAATACTACGTAGAATTCGTGTCATTTATCTTAATAGATGGATATTTACATTTATGAAAATTGCGGGTTGTTATATGAAATAATCGAGAAGATTGTCCAAATTAAGCAAAGAATTCAAGCTGCTCATGATCGCCAAAAGAGTTACGCTGATGTGAGGTGTAAGCCTCTAGAGTTTCAAGTTGGTGATCAAGTTATGTTAAGGGTATCACCTTGGAAAAGGATCGTACATTTTGGAAAACGAGGAAAGTTGAACCCGAGGTATATTGAACCTTTCAAAATATTAGCCAAAGTGGGAACCGTTGCTTATAATCTCGAACTACCTCAACAGTTAAGCAGGTTTCATAGCACGTTTCATGTATTCAATCTAGAGAAGTGTTTATCCGACGAGCCATTGGCCATTCCATTAGACGAAATACACATTGATGATAAACTCCTCTTCGTTGAAGAACCGGTGGAGATTTTGGATCGTGAAGTCAAGCGATTAAAGCAAAACCGTATTCCCATCAACAAAGTTCAATGGAACTCCAGGGGAGGCCCTGAGTTCACCTGGGAACGTGAGGACCAATTTCAGAAGAAGTATCCGCATCTTTTTGCTAAACCCGTACCTGCGTCAAGTGTCGCGACTTGAGCCTTGGGGACAAGGCTCTTCTAACGGGTGGAGACTGTAACATTTCTCATTTTCAGGTTATTTACGACTTTAATTAATTCCATTATTTATTTTTAGAGTTTTACGCGTTCGCTTTTAATTATTATCTTATAGTTAAATCGCGTAAACTAAAAATCAACGTTCAATATAAACGGACACCAAACAAATTAAAGTTTACATCAAGCAAGTGTTATATGATTATTAGGAGTATAATTTATAACTTTTTGTAATTTATTTTTGTTGGTTACGTAAAACGCTTACGTTTCGCAATAAATTACATTCGGACATACCCGGAAGCACCTTTACCCATCTACACTCAAACAAATACCCACTTTTATACCCAATACCCAAAAATTAACTCATTTTATCATGTTATAACCCATATGGCCGGATATAAGGTATATGTACAAGAAATAAATCCCAAATGCCCACTAACTCCTATTTTGCACATGGTAAACCTTACACAAGTACACACAAGACTCAAGTTTCTAAAGATTGGCACATCATGTGTACCCTAGACCCTCTTAAGGCCGGCCATGGTGCATGGGAAGGAGGAGAGCTCTTTCTCATGTACCTTAAACCATTTTAAGTCCATGGTTTCCTTTTAAGTTGTATTAGGTTTTCCCATTGGTTATATAAAGCAAGGCTTATCATATCTAACACCTACTCTCCTCAAATACAAGAAAAACTCTTATACTCTCCCCATATTGAGCTCAAAACCCACGGCCAAAGCATATGAACTAGGGATTCATAATCTTTGATTTTCTAAAGCATTCCAAGTATACAAGCATTCATACTAAGATCATCTAAGGTTACTCAAGGTTATTACAAGCTTGGATTTGGGTTTGACAAGGATTAATCAAGAAAACATATCTAGGGTTTTCTTGATTAGGGTTTTGGATTTGGAAGCTTGGTTAGGGTTTTTGTCTTGTGTTCATCATCCTACTCATCTTCTATAAGGTCTATTTAAAGCATTTCATGTTCATTCATTCATTATCTTATGTGTACATACTTGTTATATATGTTAAACACCACCTAGATTCATTTTTGTGATACATGAAGTATTTTAAAGCTTATATGATTCGAATTTCATGTTGTATGGGGTGAAATGATACTTGAAATAAAGGTACATGCTTGGTATAAGTGTTAAATAACTTATAAGAATGAATTACAAATTAAATGGTGTTGAAGGTTTATTTACAAGTTGATGTGTAAAAGATCACAAGGACATGGATTCCATTTGGACAAATGTTATGGACATTTAGAGGACTTAATATATGTAAGATATATGGTATAATACTTTGTAAAATAATGGTGCAAAGTTCCTAAATGAAAGTAATTATAAAACTAGTTTTATTAATCATAAACCCTAATTAACTTTTAATACCTACTGTTTGGATTCGACATTAAACCCATACATTTTATATTTTATTAAATTAGTACTCTTCACAAGGATCGTAAGCATGTAAAGAACTTGAAAAACGGATTTATAACGAAGAAGATATGACGTTTACGAGTTTACGTTAATTAATCGTATAAAAGTGATTTTATAAAAGTTATTTTATACAAATACTTTCTGTTTCAGATCTGGTATATAAAAATAAATATTTTATAAACATAGTTCGTGTCATGACGAATCCAAGGACATAAGAAACTCGAGCATGGATTTAAATGTAAAAGTATGTATTTTTATAAGTTATATATAATTAATTACATAAAAACAGTTTTTATGAACTGTTATGAACAGTAAATGTTACTGTTCATCAGAGGTTTAAATTTTTATAAATATTTTGGATAGATTTTCTCAATACGAAGTCGTGGACATAAGAAACGTATAAAACGGAGTCAAAACGATAAAGATATGAGGTTTTAAAAATCGCGCGCACTATTTTTGCTTTTATACATTATTTTATAAAACAATTAAATTAATAATGAAGTATCATTATGTAAACAATAAAAATATTAAATCAATATTTTTACATATGATTAATTGGTAAATAAAAATAACTATTTGTCTTTACGGTAAGTACATATTAACTTTATTTAATAAAAGTAGGTTTAATTTTAATTTAAACTTTAAGATTAATAAATTCTATTATGTGGTGGTGTGGTTAATAACCTGTGATTGCTTTCTTTATATATAATACATTTTTTATCATATGCTAAACTTAATTTGGTTGCTTGGATATCCAAGACGATTCACTTATTTTGATTTAGATATTCAATCATTATTACGTGAGTTCATAGCCCGTTTTATAACAATATATTAATGTTTTAACAACTTAGGGGTGAGAATAAAATGCATGTTTTAAATATTGGACGCAAGTACCCGTTAAACAAGTTAGAGTGGCCTAAGTTAGCTAAACCGCCCCCAAAAAACCGCACTATTGTCACTACATGAATCTGTCAATTGCTATTTAGCGAGCGTGCTGTTATGAATGATTATTTGGATGCGACATTCCCCGTTCGGGGGAGTACGATCACCAGTTTTCGTATGTATGAAAACCAACGAATGTTTAAATGTCGAACAATTTGGATGTTGCGGTTTGACTTTAACGGGCACATTTATGTGCATTAATTTGCAACATAGATGTCGAGCTTGGTGTCTTGAGCTAGTGCACTTTGTAAATTACTTTTTGGAGATATTGTATGTGTTACTGTCTTACGCATTGGAAATCTTGCGTTCTGTATTTATTTACTTTATTAAGAACCTGTGAATTCTCCACTTTAAGTTGACGTTTTAAAGCAATGTTTTTCTCAGGTCTATAAATGTGTACGAGAAACAAGGATACATTGGTGGTCACCATTTTGGAGTCATTACTATAAAGATTTGGGTGCATTACATTTTGGGAATATCTGTTATGTCTTAAAATCTTTACTTTTCATGGATGAACAATTTAAGCTTCGGGCTATTGTAACAAACAAGTTTATTTAATCCAATGTATCAATTTTTAACGACTCATATAGAGGTCGTTCTCATATCTTGTGCTATTGATCTATGAATTAACACTCTTTGACTCTTATTCCGCTGCGACCCATTTTGGGGGTGTTACAAAAGGGACATGTTGTTTAGCTTATTTCGATCCGGCTTATATATTTTCTAGCTTATTTCGTGACTTATTTGATAAGGACAAAGTGTTGAGATTATTTGGCTTAACAAATAAGACCAAATATGCTTAACGGGCTTTTAAGCCGCGTTCCACAACCAAAAGCCCAAACCAAGAGCTTAAACCATAAGCTACATGGTTCGGCTTATGTCTCTTGGCTTATTGATGGCTTATTGATAGCTTATTCGAGAACAAAGGCATATTGTATCTTTTTGGTTACGGGCTTAACTAATTGGACCTTACCGAGTTAAATAGGTTGCCTAACAAGAAGGCCCAAAAGTAGATTAAGGACCCACGGCTAAGGCTTATTGGTTTGTGATTCTTGGCGTATTTGAGTTATTGATAGCTTGCTATAAGTCGAGTGGCTTATTTACTTAAAAGCTTTGCTTATCGAACTAAATGGTTAATGCTTAAACTAATTCTTTTGGTATAACGGGCCACGCACCATACGCGACAACACACCACGGACTTTAAGCCCACGGTGTGCATATTAGATAAGCTGGTATTGCTTATTTGATACTATTCCGCCTTGGATACTATCTATTTATTTAGACTTTTCGTTTAACGGCTAACAAATTAAAGGCTTATTGAGCCTAAAAGCCAATAGAAGGATCCAAAATGGTTTTGGACTATTTATAAGAGATTTTGATAGTATAGAGATTGTGTTTGCGAAATGTAAGTTGAAAGTGATTTAAAAGTGGTTTTAATAAAGTCTACGACTTTAGAAAACGCGTAAAACGATCGGTCATGACGAATATTATAAATTAGTTTATACATTAGAATATTAGAAAAACGTTTATATCAAAGCATTTAAAATGTGTTTAAGGAATGGGTAATATGTCGGACAATATATATATATATATAATATATCTATTATATATATATTATAACTTATATATTATATATATATATATATATATATTTATATACACATATATATATTTAGTATCTATTTGAGAAGATTTTCAAAAAATGATAGATTTTAACTTTGATTCAAGTTTTTTAAGCGTTTAAACTCATTTTAATGTGATTATATTCCAAATGTGTAAAAAAAAATCGAATCAATGTTAAAATATTCTCTGTTTTGCAATATAAGTAAAATATGAATTTCTTACAAATTTAAAGAATCATTACCATAACTCAATTTTAGCAATGATTTGTGAATAAAATTTGTGATTTATAGCTTTGATTCAATATTAAATGATGTTTACCTGTGAATCAAATAAAAAAATATGAATCAATTTGCTCAAACGTAGATTTCTCAATCTTCTCAAAATAAAACCTTCTCAATGGAACCGGAGCCTATATATATATATAAAAAACCTATATATAGGAAAGATAGAGAGAGAATGGTCTTCCACTCAAAATTCAAGAATATGCCACATAATTCATTTTCACTGCCACATAAGATTGATCAATTTGATTAAGTCAAACCTAAAAAAACATTTCATTAAATAAACCCCCAAAGATAAAAAAAAATAAACAGTTTCATTTACTAAATCCCTAAAATGACGTAACCCCCACAAAAAAAATAACGTAACCCCTTTAATTTCTGAATCCCTAAAACCATTTGGTAACAAAGTTCAATACACAAAATCCATTCAAAATTAGTTTTAAATTATGAACCCTTATCAAAAAACAAAATCGTTTGTTTATTATTTGTTGCAATGTTCGAATATAAAAAGGGATGATATGTTGTCTAATATCCAAAGTATCATACCGTATTTGAATCAATTGATCATCAGGTATACTTTTTTAGTTTTTTGTGCATTATCATTTTTGTTTATAAATGATTTTTTCCTTATATGATACTATGAATTATTTACAAACTTTTTGCAACTGTTTTTTATATTGAATATTTTTTTATCAAATTTTCCTAATTTGTTCCTACTAAAAAATATAGAATGTTATAAAACTACAATACGCCGCAACAAGAAGGAGTCAACATCATTCTTGATGATAAATGATTTTGATAAATAAATTTACCAGAACCAGTGATCCTGACCATCATCAATGTAGTTTTTTTATTATTTATTGTTGATTTTAAAGTTTTCTAACAATGAATTACTATGTAATTTTTCAAAAAATGAAATA
Source organism: Tanacetum coccineum (assembly GCA_026074375.1). Taxonomy (NCBI): domain Eukaryota; kingdom Viridiplantae; phylum Streptophyta; class Magnoliopsida; order Asterales; family Asteraceae; genus Tanacetum; species Tanacetum coccineum. The sequence goes on along the minus strand of BQNB010006143.1, from coordinate 8,961 downwards.
TATTTTCCTTAATTTTCGTATAATAAGGGTAACGATCTTGCAGATTTAAGGTTATGTAACGATTTTTCAATGACCAATAATCTATAATTTTGCAGATTAAAGGTAAAAGCTCATTTTTTTCTATTAGCCATTTAATTGAATAGATTTTTTATTATGGTTTCTTGATTAGAAAGGTAAAATTGGTTTTTATGTTACTTAAATTATTACCAAGAGTGTCAAGTAGAAATGTCAATTATTATTCAAACTTTTACTATTTCGAAGTGAGAAGATGATATATTGATGATGTATCATACACTGGATGATGTAAAAGTATGAAGGCTCGATTTATTCATTAAAGTATTTGTTAACATTTGGTTTTAGTTTGATGCCAGCGAGAATCCTCTAATCAACGAAAAATATTCAGAAATCATAAAGGCATGGATCCGTTTTGGTCAAATGATTTCAATTCAAAGTTCACTGATATCACACTCGATATCAGTCATTGGCATTTTTATCACATCTTTTTCATATCGGGTATGTTACTTGCCAGTGTTTTTAGTTCACTAACTTTAATACAATTTATTTAAGTATGTACTTTGTAATCTATAGTCGAGTTGTTTTTGTTTTTGTTATCAATAGCAAGATCCATTTGAGGCATGTGATGCTTTTGATTGTATTGCTAATGCTAAAATATAAATTTAAGGATTCCTTCTGATATCAATAAATCAATTTTATAGAAACCAAGAGCGTTTAATAGTTTGAAAGCGTAAGCCAATAGTATGTCTTCTAGATAGAAGATAACGGCAAAACGTCTGGAAACGTGCAACAAATAGAGAAATGATCTATAAATTGTCAGTTAAAATCGCTAAAAGAATAACTTATCTACATAAGATTTTGATGCTTTATTTTCTGGGTGTAGGTACATAATATTAACAAGAGTTGTTGCATGGAACAATGTGTTGATTAAGAGCCTAACACAAATTAAATGGTCGGAGTTGGGTAACATTTGATAGCGTAAGAATACGATTAATAGCATTTAGGGAATGTAATGATATTCATAAACGAAATGGGTAACTTGCTAATTTAAATCACATTTGCAGGCTCGATGTGTTGCCTACGCTACACTTAGAAAGCTTCTAATAAGGGAATAAAGCATGTTATCTTGGGTTAGTTTTTATTTCTGACATTGACATGAGTAGACGGTGTTAACTTTCAACCACAACTGTAATGGGGGGATCAAGTAAAAAATTAAAATTTATCTTCAAAGAATTAGTTCAAGAGTTACCACATGCAATTAATAACATACGTTATGTTGTATTTTTTCTGTTCCTGACAAGAGTGTGTTTGTAAAACAGCAATTATAAGTATGTATGTGATAGCTAAGCATGCAAAGTCATATCTATTATAAAAAGGCTTATACCAAACTATCCAATAATTAAACACGTTATTAAGAGAGGTTGAAATTGATCATTGTCAAGTTTATAGCGGTGAAATATTTATCCAAAACAACCCCTAATTATAAAGGTTAAGGTTAATTTAGCTATGAAGAAAGCTATTAAAACTCCCTTATAGCAACATGTCAAGGTTAAGTTGCGGTTTAAATAAGTTTCAAAAGAAAACATAATGAGGACACAGAGACCTATGCCACCTCGTACACATTGATCACGGGAATGTAAGTTATAACTAAATCATTCTGGAAATACTTCTTTTTGCTTTTATAATATTTTAAAGCCTAGCTCGCTCATCGTACACATTGATCTTTGAGAATATAAGTTATAACTAAAACAGATTTATACAAGTTTGTAATGATTTATTGAATGTTATCTTTTGATGCTAATTGTTTTTCATTTGTTTACACTGTTGGCGCTTGCAAATGTGAAAGTGCAATCATGAATGCACTCAAATACAGTATGCTGACGTTTTGACAACATTGAACGATAGCACATACCCAAGAGGTTAGTAAACTTCGATTCCATTTTATAAGCGGCGTGTGAGGAACATCCACATAAGAAGTAAGTGTGATCGTAAAATAATATTAACTCTTACACTTATTTAGTTTTAGTGAATTAGGATTTGATCTGGACCATGTTCGTACATTTTTCGGAACATGGGTATTGGTAAGCAAACCTAAATACCCCTGTATAATAGACGACAATTGCAGTACTGTATAGAGATATCAGAACTAGTATAAAGCAAAGTGTAGAGTTTGAAATCCCGAAATGAATCTGTATCCTATAGAAAACCATTAATTATATGATAAAATTAGCTAAATTACAACCCTTTCCGAAACAATGGAAGTGATATACTAATAGGTGATTAACAATGACATATAAGTTTAGATGTGTTCGCCACATTATGTGTTAATGTTTGATATTATGTATAATGGCTAAAAATATATGTTGGACCTTGGACTCGGGTGATTATAACATATTCAGCCATATTATAGGGTTTCTACTCAATTCACTAGTGCACGTGACTTCGTCCTCTGGCTATGGACTACACATAAAGAAATCATAAGCATCTCTTGGAACACAAGAGTTCGACGTGCAAGTAAGGTACATATGGACTCTCAGAAAACGGACAAGGAAATCCATGATGGGTACTTCTCTTTGAACACATCTATAGTTCATAATGTTATCCAAGTAGGTACAATTTGGTGATATTTGATGTGGAAGTTTTAACGTATTTACTTATATAAGTCAAAATAGGATTGTTTTACACATGTTTTTATCTAATATGGGCCTGACTATTGTTATGCACTTGATCTTCGTCTTTACCAAATCGTTATGAAGCCATAATAAAATTTCATAGTATATCGGGTTGAAACAAGTAATATTGACGTCTAAAACAAAAGGTCATTTACTGATTCCAATCTTTCTATGTTTGGTTGAATTTATGAAACTATTTTAATGAAACAAATCATTATATTTAGGGGTGTTTGGCTGACCTTTTTGAATTGGTTATATGATAAATTGAATGTTAAATGTTGAAAACGTGTACTATGTAATTACTTGAAATCTACACATTTTGACCTCAAGTCTCGAATATATGAGAATTTGTGGTGTTTTCTACTTAAGCTCACCTTACCGTTCTTCTTTGCAGGTTGTTTGATTGGATGGGAATGGATAGATGAGGGGAATGTTAAAGCCAAGTTTGAAAGGAGGTGAAAGAATGTATTAAGGTGACGAGGCAAATGATTGCTGAAGCGAAAGCGTCGCCTGATAATCAGCAAAATTTATTTATTATATTTCGTATATAGGGGAAAACATGTTCTTTATTTTGATGCAACATATATTAAATTGTTATTATTATAACTTAAAGTCCCATTTTTTTATATATCAAATTGCAACATATAACAAAATTTAGTTTTATCAAGTATACATAAACTTTAATATTCCTCTTAAGTATTTTTTAAGTTTATCTAAATTTTGTAATAAAATTTTCAATTATCTATTCTATCATGTTGAATTTATATATATTTTGAATTATTTAATACTCTCTAAACATTTATTTTAAAGGGCCCGTCTTGAGGCTAAAGTTGAATTTTTTATATGTTTATGTTGAATGAAAAACATGTTTCTTTGTTTGGAGCTGACTTGCATTTTATTATAATCATATTATTTGTTTTATTTTAATTCTCAATGTTAATTTTATTAAGTGTACATTTAACTTTAACATTCACTCGCTAAGTATTTTGTTACTTTATTTTAAATTTCTGACTAATTATAATAAATTTCAATTATCTATATATAGTTGAATTTATATCCATTTTAAATCTATTTATAATCCCTAAAACAATTTTTTAAAAGAACCCGTCCACGGAGGGCTGAGGCTGTATATATATATATTCTTAATTTATATATATATATATAACAAAAGGCATTTGACTATTTTATTCTACGTCATAATGACATGTCATCTTGGTTGTCATGTCATCACTATTTATATCATGAAAATTCGGAATTTTTATTTTAGAGTAAAACTCACCGTGGTCCTTGTGGTTAGTGTTGACCAGCAGTCCCTAGGTTCCTTGACACTAAAAAAAGTTGCACATCGTCCTAAGTGGTAAAGTTTTCAGACGTTAGTCCTTTAAGGGTCTCTATCGACCAGGGACGAATGGCGGAAAACGTTTACACTTTAAGGACGGATGGGTGCAACTTTTGTTGGTCATAGGGACTAGGTACGCTGGTCAACGCAAAACCACAAGGCCCAACGGGTTGTAGTTACTCTTTATTTTTTATTTTACGAATTAATTAATGCATAAATTTATAGAAATTTAGAAATTCCGAATTTAATTAAAAATGTTACATAGTAAAGATTCGAACATGGAACCTCAGACATATCAAGCAAGCCCCTTACCACTTGAGCAACCATTTTTTTGAAATATATGTTCCAAATAAATATGTATAAGGTCATGCGAAAATACCACAAGACAATGTACATTCTAATGATACGTAATTCTCTATATCTGTAATTGAGGAGGTAAATTGGACCGTATATTATTAAGATACGTAATAATATTTTATTCCTAATAATATCTAGGGTTTTCTTGATTAGGGTTTTGGATTTGGAATCTTGGTTAGGGTTTTTGTTTTGTGTTCATCATCCTACTCAATTCCTTTTTTTTTTTTCTATAAGGGGGGGGTCTATTTAAAGCATTTCATGCTTATTCATTCATTATCGTTTGTGTACATACTTGTTATATAAGTTAGACACCACCTAGATTCATTTTTATGATACATGAAGCATTTTAAAGCTTAAATAATTCGAATTTAATTGTGTATATGGTGAAATAATAGTCAAAATAAAGGTACATGCTTAGTAAAAGTGTTAAATAATTTATATGAATGATTTACAAATTAAATGGTGTTGAAGGTTTATTTACAAGTTGATGTGTAAAAGATCACAAGAACATGGAATTTTATTTGGGACAGTTGTTAAGGACTTTTAGGTGGACTTAATATTTGTAAGATATATGGTTTATACTTTGTAAAAATTATAGAGCAAGTTACTAATGAAAGGTAATTCATAAAACTAGTTTTATTAATCATAAACCCTAATTAACTTTTAATACCTACTGTTTGGATTCGACATTAAACCCATACATTTTATATTTTATTAAATTTGTATCTTCAAAGGACTCGTTTGCATATAAAGACCATGAAAAACGGATTATACGAAGAGATATGACGTTTACGAGTTTACGTTAATTAATTGTATAAATGTTCATTTTATAAAATATTTTCTGTTTCAGATCTGTATATAAAAATAAAAATTATAACATAGTACCGTCTGAAGAATCCCAAGGACATAAGAAATCGTGAAAACGAGAATTAAAATGAACAAGTTATGTATTTTATAAGTTATATATAATTAATTACATAAAAACAGTTTTTATAAACTGTGATGAACAGTAAAAGTTACTGTTCATCAGAAGTTTGATTTTTATAAATGTGATATTTTGATAAATTTTCTTAATACGAAGCCGTGGACATAAGAAACGTATAAAACAGAGTCAAAACGATAAAGGTATGAGGTTTTAAAATCGCGCGCACTATTTTTACTTTTATACATTCTTTTTATAAAACAATTAAATTAATAATGAAATATCATTATGTAACCAATAAAAACATTAAGTCATATATTTTTACAAATGATACATTGGTAAATAAAAATAACATTTTTCTTTACGGGGTACAAGTACATTTATTTTTTTAACAAAGTTAGGGTTAGTTATTAATTTAAATTTTAAGATTTAATAAAAAACTCGATTAGGGGTGGTGTGGCTATATAACATGTGATGCTTTATGTGATATATAATACATTCATACTCATCCGGCCTATAATTAATTAGGTTGCATCGGTTGCCGAGAGATTCATTATTTGATTTAGATAATTCATCATTCATTACGTTGAGTTCATAGCCTGCTTTATACAATTTATTGTTTTACAACTTTTAGGGTGAGAAAATGATGTTTTACATTTGGCGTAAGTACCTTTTAACAAGTTACGAGTTGGCTAAGTTGCTAAACCACTATTGCCACTATCCTGAACTGTTCAATGCTAGTTAGCGAGCGGAATGTTATGAATAGATCTATTTGGATTACATCCACGTTTCGGGTGAGTAGCAATCACCTGTGTCGTATGTTACTGAAACATGAAATGTATAATGTCAGAACAATTTGGATGTTGACAGGTTTTAACATCTACATGGGCACATTATATGCATTAAATTGCATACATAGATGTCGAGCTTCAGTGTCATGAGCTTAGTGCACTTCGTAATTACTTTTGAGATATTGTATGTGTTACATGTCTTACATTGGAAATCTTGCGGTCCTATTTTATACATTTATTAAACCTGTGAATTCACCAACTTTATGTTGACGTTTTAAAGCATGTTTTTCTCAGGTCAATAAGGTACGAGAAACAAGGATACATTGGTGGTCACCCTTTTGGAGTCATTACTATAAAGATTTGGGTGCATTACATTTTGGGAAAATCTGTTATGTCTTAAAATCTTTACTTTTTATGGATAAATAATTTAATCTTCAAGCTATTGTAACAAACAAGTTTATTTAATCCAATGTATCAATTTTAAACGACTCATATAGAAGTCGTTCTCATATCTTGTGCTATTGATCTATGAAGTAACACTCTCTGACCCTTATTCCGCTGCGATCCATTTTGAAGGTGTTACACCCAGGTTCTATGATCTTCATACCTGCTCCTACACTCTTATAATGTTCATAGGATCCTAAATATACTCTTGTTAAAGTTTTATAACTCAATTCATACTCATTTTCCATTTTGATCCAAAACCGTACACCCGAAACCCTAATTTTATGTTTTTCTTAAAATGAAATGTTATAATGGTTAAATATTGTTATAATCTATCCTAACATTCTTAACTAATTTTAATATAACAACTTTATCAAGTCTTGAAGGAATTTGAACTTAAAACTCGCGCGTTTACGTTTTAAAACCCTAATATGACCCATTTTGCTTCATAGCTTAACGAATCGTTATTTTAAACTTTCATTATGTTAAATCTTCATATTTTAGCTTACATTAATAAGCTATAACCTATAAATTACTTTTCATATTGAAAAATATCATTATTATGAATTTTGGACTTGTTTTGTAAATCATTTCCATGCAAGGGGTATATACCGTAACTTTTGAAAACTTATAAGTACAAGGACTTTTTTTGCCATATTTATAAACTTATAACTACAGGGGTCTATTATCTCACTTTCCAAAGTGCAAGGTTTACTTTGTATATCTTTTAAACTTTAAGGACCAAACTCGTAAAAGTGCAAACTCTAAGGGTATATTTTGCCATTTTTCATTCTCAAGGGTCTAAAAGGTAACATTTTGAAAAAAGTATAAAAATACATTCAAAACATTACAAGACATAACTTTAATTAACGCTTGTCGTGCTTATCATTTCTAGTTATCAAGCAAAACGCTTAAAACCAATTATATCGTATCACAATACTAGGGAGCTTCATATTAAGGGGTTTCAGCTTGGTATTACATTCTGACTGAGTTGTTGGGTTTACGATTTAAAGTGCCCTAGCTCCTCAAACGTTTACTGAATGACCTCTGAATTATGATGGCTCAAACGGTGATACAATACTCCATAACAATTCAATCAATGATGATATACTCCCAGGTTGCGTGTGACGAAGCCGTTACTTTCATTTCATATACCTTTGCTATCAATCGGATTTCCCTATACTGTTAAGGTGATTTCCATAGCCCCTCTTTTTACCGTTTTATAAATATTTTGAGGGAGATACATGCTACTTAACTTGTTTTATATATATGATATAGTTCCATTGCTACCAAACTTGTTTTATACAAATTAAAATTATATGTGATGTAGTATTGATGCGGGCAATAACGCCTAGTATTGATGCGGGTAATGGCTCCTAGTATTGATGCGGGCAATAATGCCTAGTATTGATGCGGGTAATGGCTCCTAGTATTGATGCGGGTAATGGCTCCTAGTATTGATGCGGGCAATAATGTCTAGTATTGATGCGGGTAATGGCTCCTAGTATTGATGCGGGTAATGACATCTAGTATATATGTGAATAATGATTCTCAGTATGTCTTCTTAGTATTTGATTCTATAAATGACTTTTATTCAACTATTGTATTAAAAACCTATGGATTTTACTCAACCATTATGTTGACCCTTTTAAGCATGTTATCTCAGGTAATTGAAGCAACTTATGGCGCGGAGTGGCATGGACTGAAGATGGCTAAACTGTTATCATTCAGCTTTATGTTTTCCTATAGATTTTGGGACCTCCTTTTGTAAAACTCTGATGAATAAATGAATGATAACTAAATTTTTCCAAAACTTCTCTTTTGAGTCGTTTTCTATGATTATGACTGTTGTACTATGAAGTAAGACCCCAGATTAGCTTCCGCTGCTATATTTGTCAAAATGGTGGTGCTACATAACACCTTTATCTATCCTTTGTGATAGTGTTTCTACATTGGCAAAGGCTTATATCCAAATGTACAATGGGAAGTCTAGACACTTAGGTGTCAGGCATAGCATGATTCATGAACTTATCATGAATGGAGTGGTATCTATACAGTTTTTGAGGTCTTAACAAAACTTAGCTGGCCACTAGACGAAAAGAGTGGCTAGAGACTTGGTTTTGAAGTCTACTGAACGGATGGGTTTAAAGTCCAACCAAGTCGCTAAATGCTAGGACACCCAACTCCCTACTGAGGAAACTTGGTAGTTGAGTTCAATGTGGAAAGCTAAACATTCAGTGGACTGAAGCACATGTATTTACATATCATCCCAAAGATGTTCTTGGAACTTGCTGAAAAGGAGGATGAAGTTTTTACTTCTCAATGGTTAATTTCTTTGAAAAAGTTCTTAGCAGGAGCATGAATAAAAATGAACCACCTATGTAAATGTTGAGGTTTTGCCGCTTCAGGGAGCATGGACTT
>BQNB010006142.1:53386-98847 GCA_026074375.1 Tanacetum coccineum | reverse complement strand
TACTGTAGCAAGCTGCCGGGTACTGTAGCACGCTGCCAAAAACGGCAGCGTTTCAACCCTATCATAGTATATATGTATAAATTTTGGTTGTGAATGGTTCGTTCATATTTGGACCTAATGTTAAATTGCATTAATGATAATTTCTGTGTTTCTGTTAACAGTGTATGTTTGTGATTTTTGGTACTGGTCAACTCATGAGGCGAGGAGCTTAAGGGTTTATTTAGCTAGACCGACTTTGATTAATTGTTTTAGTTAAATAAATCGGGTGGTATTTGTTTAATTGCGGGTCTCCAATTCGGTTTCATTTTCTACTCCTTTTTCAATTAATTAGTGTAGTTTTATTTTATGTTTGCCTATTTGATTTATGCCATGCTTAGTGTAGCTTTATTTTTAAAATGTTTAGTTTTTATTTCATTATGAGTAGTGAGTAGATTTAGTAGTGCTTGTTAAGTGATTAGTGATTTGGAATTTAGGTGCGGGTTTAAAAAGATTTAAAAAATATTTAGTCATAAGTTTTGTCTTTTCGATTTACATTCTTGTCATTTATTTTTAAGCATTTCATTTTACTTGTCATTTTAATTCGTTAAACCTAAGCCCGCACTTAATGAACATTTCACGTCACTTAGCAAGCATTTTAGTCATTTATATTTTTAGATCATTTTTAGTATAATCTTGTAGTTTTTAAAACTTAGAATTAATATTAGTTTAAAAATAGTTTAAAACCAAAAGTTTAGCTTTCCTTTTATATGCTTTCCTTTTTAGTAGATTTAGAAAACCAAACCAAAAACTTTTATGCCAATCAAGCTCGAATTACAACTTGAACGTAGATTTCCATTCATCTCTCGTCGAGGAAACGACCCGGAAGGTTTTTGAGATATCGCTTTGGTTAAAAGTGAATTTCTTAACCCGACGGAAATACTATACTATACTATTATTGGCCTATCCTTATTATTACGTATCTATATATATTATATTATATATTTTATACGTGTTGATTTGGACGGATCAAGTATAGACTTTCACATATATAATAATGTCATGTTTACGTACGTAACTTCAATCTAATGTTGTGCTCTCATAAATTTTAAAAAATTATGGCATGTTACTCTTTCTCAAACTTGTTGCTGAATATATTGCATATGGATAGAAAAATACTCATGGCATAAATAAGTAAGCCTAACCAAAATCTATCTTGTTTAATTAAAACTTTATAGTGCAAGTATATATCATTGGAATTATAAATGAATGAATTCTCATTTTCATAATTGCATGTCGGATGAACATTAGTGATTAAATTCGGAAATAATTCCCGTTGATTTAATCCACTTGAAGTTCAACATTTCAACTTACAATTAAAGTATCAAAATCTCAAAGAACGTTTTGGTAACAAAAAACCAGTGGCATCTTTAGATGATCCGTCATTTGACTCACTGTTTGTCATCGGGCAACTAAATGAACAGATTCAAAGTCTAGGTAATACAATTCGTGAATTAAAGGAGAAAATCTCTCACTTAACAATGAAAAATAGTGATGCAGATCCCATTTTTGACCCTAAGGCCTTAGTTTCTCAGAACAAAGATTTAACTGCAAAACTTAATACCCTTCACGATCTCAATGAACGGTTTAGGTCAGAAAATGCAAAAGTTAAGCAGCATTATAAAGAATTGTGTGATTCGATTAAAATAACGCGTGCTAAAACTAATGACCAGAAAAACTCTTTGTTAACTAAAATTGAGAATCTAAAGACCCAACTCAAAGGGAAAATTCCTTGTGTCACTATTGATGTTAAAACACCAAAGGTTTCTGCTTTTGAAAAGTATGCAATTGATGTTGAACCAATTCCTCCACATCAAAGAAGCAATAGGAATGTTCATCACGGTTATCTCAATAGCCTTAAGGATACCTTAGATACACTCCGTAAGATAGTTGAAGAGGCTAGAAGTGAACTACCTTCGGATACTAATCTAGACCATGCCTGCGTTTACACTAAACGGTCTCAGGAACTATTAGCAAATGCAAGTGCCTCATGTCCTAAAGCGGTTAACAAACGAGATAAATTCATTGCTACTACACCTGTCACTAAGAAAAAGCGCGTAACCTTTGCTAACCCTTTGGAAAGCTCAGGCAACAACACACCAAAACATGTCAAGCAACAATCAGTTCAACCAACTAATGTTCCTATTCTTCCTTCTATAGGAGTAAACACTGCCACTATAGCTAGCGGGTCAAAGCCTAGGAGCAATACAAAGAAAGATAAGACCTTGCCAGCTAAAAGTGTGCCCAAAAAGAAAGTAGAAGACCACCCTAGGAATAATAAGTCAAAACTGAGCAAAACGAATCGTGTTGATTCATGTACTAGCGTTAGGAGTACTGTATGTGATACGAATTCTAATTCACTTTGCAAGACATGTAATGAATGAATGAGTAGATGGAAAGACAGTAACACACCGGGGAAGAAAGTTCCTAAGAAGGTGTTGCGTTACTTTCCGATCATTCCTAGACTACAACGTTTGTACAAGTCTAGTCACACTGCAAAGGAAATGACTTGGCATGCTACTGGAAAGTGTACGGAGCCCGGTAAGATGCAACACCCGGTTGATGGTAGAGCATGGAAGAACTTTGACACCAAGTATCCTAATTTTGCAAAAGAACCAAGAAATGTTCGATTAGGGTTGGCTGCTGATGGTTTCAATCCGTTCGGCAACCTTAGTCAGGCTTACAGCATGTGGCCGGTGATATTGACAACATACAATCTGCCTCCGTGGTTATGTATGAAAGAGAGTTCTTTTATGCTGACGTTGTTAATTCCTGGCCCTAAATCCCCGGGCAAGGACATTGATGTTTACTTGAGGCCTTTGATTGATGACCTAAAGGTTTTATGGGCACTGAAAGGTGTCGAGACTATAGATGTTGCTACAGGCCAGAAGTTCAATATGAGAGCGATGGTATTATGGACCATCAATGATTTTCCTGCTCGAAGTAGTTTGTCTGGGTGGAGTGGGCAAGGTTACAAGGCATGCCCTACATGTAATAAAGACACTCCATCTGTGCGTGTGTTAGGCAAAACAACTTATGTTGGCCACAGAAGATTCTTAAAGAAGCCCCATAAATAGAGGAGGTCACTTGAATTCAATGGTGAGATAGAAGACGAAGATCCTCCTAGAAAATTTGACCGGGATCAAATCCAGGCTCAACTTGCTAGATTGCCCACGCGTGTGAAGGGTAAACATCCGAGTTATAGGGGTGTGAAGATAAAACGCAATGTTCATGTCGAGCTGAACTGGACTAAACGATCTATTTTTTACGTGCTTAAGTATTGGTCTTTTCTTACACTAAAACATAATTTACACCTCATGCATATCGAAAAAATGTCTTGGAGGCCATCTTGAACACTTTGTTAATGAATGACAAATCTAAAAACACCGCCAAGGCAAGACAAGACTTGAAAAGGTTGGGCATTCGAAGTGGCTTGTGGCTTGGCCAAACCAAAAACGGCAAGTGCTCGAAGCCTCAGGCTGCGTATTCTTTCACACCAGAGAACAAAAAAAAGTTTAGTCAGTTCATCAAAGGAGTTAAACTACGAGATGGGTTCGGATCCAACTTCAAGCACAAAGTGACCGATAATGATACCAATATAACAGGCCTGAAGTCTCATGACTGTCATATAATGATGCAACGTTTACTTCCTTATGGACTTCAAAATTACTTGCCCGATAATATTGCAAAACCAATAATCGAGCTATCTTCCTTGTTTAAGCAACTCTGCTCTGCAACTTTGATGGAGGATGACATGTTGAAAGCTTCGGTCAAGGTGGTTGAAATTCTATGCGAGCTTGAGCGCATATATCCTCCTGCTTTCTTTGACATTATGATTCACTTGGTTATCCATTTACCTCTAGAGGCTCTTGAAGGTGGGCCTATTCGCCCCTGGTGGATGTTTCCATTTGAAAGATTCATGAAGAAGCTAAAAGGTTATGTACAAAATAAAGCTATGTCGGAAGGTTCGATTGCGGAGGGTTATGTTGCAGAAGAAGCATTGACTTTTTGTTCTCATTATTTTCGGGATGTTACCACGAAATTTAATCGTCCCGATCGTAATGTGGATCCCCATCCCCCGACGTGTCAGTTTCAGGTGTTCCAATCAATATGTAAATCGATTGGTTTACGGTCGGTTATTCGGTTTGATGCCCAAGAGTTGAAGAAAGTGACATGGTATGTACTTCACAACAGTCTTGAAATCGACACGTACCGGTCCCAGTTCAAGAGGTACGCGTTTTTATTTTGAAACTTCTTTTTCTTAACTTATCTTTTTGATGACTTATTCTAATACCATGAACGTTTTTCAGTAAATTTCCTAACAAAGACATGAAAGAAGAATTCCCCAACTGGTTTGGGTCGCAGGTAAAATTAGACTTATTTTGTGTACTTAACTGTAAAAATAAAGATATCATATTTTGTGTTCTCTATCTAATCCTATCTTCTTCATAGATCCATCAACGTCACATAGACAACATGACACCAGTTTTAGCCCAAACCACGAGTTATTCGCTTTGGCTTGTAGACCAACACCGACTCCAATCTCAGTCAACTCTTGCATAGTCAACGATGTGAGGTTTGTCATGCACAGCCGCGATGAACGTCGCACAACTCAAAATAGCGGCATTTGTTTGCCTGGTAGGAAGGACAGAGAAATGTACTATGGTCAGCTTCCAGAAATCCTTGAGTTTTTGTATTTGTCGTTCAAAGTTGTGTTGTTCCGAGTTAAGTGGTTTGACACTAGCAACGAAGGACGTAAAGTCAAACATCTTGTCCTTAGAAACAACATGACACAAATCTTGACAAAAGGTGAGGCGTTTAAAGATGATCAATACATTCTCGCAACACAAGTCAAACAATGCCTTCTATCCTGAAGTAGGCCAGACTACAACTCCATTGGAAAAGAGTCATCAAACAGTGAATCGATAAATATTTTCGAACGGGGTGTCAACGTGTAGATGAAAGAATCCTGATGTTAAACATTTTGACACCTCATCTGATTCTCCCACTTCTACTAGTTTGAGTTACTTGGATAATCGACCTTGCATATAGATAGTCAATCAACGAGGGTTGACACCAGCCAAATATAATTGATCTTGACGAGACCATGATAATTATAACTGATGAAGAAACCCTTCCACATATTTAGCAGATTCAGATGATGAAACCTCGTCAATGTTGATGATGAATGATGGAGAGAATTTATTTATTTTAAGTTGAAAATAAGATTGATCTTGATTTGTAAACTTGTAAAAGAACACTTATATATTTAATAAATGAATGAAATTGTTGTGGATTGTTTAAATGTGTATTTGTATTTGAAATGTATGTATTTAGATGTGTGCATGCTTATATTATTCTGTTCATGAATTTCTATATGTTATCCTAATTGTACTTGTACATATGTCGGCAGATGTTGCACGGGACCACGGCGGTGACGGTGGCGGTGATGATCGTCCCCTTACACACCATATACCCACCGGTTTCGGGGGTTGCTTCGCTAACTGAGGTAAGAATTTTTGGATTATTGTAATACAAGCATAAATTTGATACATTGAATTTGCTTGCCTTGAATTTTTATGACTTTATCACTGACTTGATTTTGCAGGCAAAGGCACCCGAAAACCCAATTTGGGCGGAAGGAAAGCGGGCAGGCTGCATACCCGCCAGGAGACCCGAAACCTCGGGTTAAAGAAGATCACTGATGACAAAGGCCCCGTCCCGATCCGTTTGAGTTGGAACAACAAAAAGACCCTAATTCCTCTCGTGACCCAAGCGTCTCATGGTCTAACTACCATTGGGTGCTCATTAATAGATGCTTTGTATTACCCTTCTTGGCAAATAGGACCCCGGCAGGAGCGGAAGGCGCGATCTTGACCAAAGATTAGGGTCAGTTATTTCAATTATCTTTTATGTTTATTTCATTATCGTGTTCATTTATTTAATTGTGTATATTTATCTAAATTCGTTTATTTATTTATATCATATAAATAAATAAACAAATTTAGATAAATATATCAATTATATCTCTAACTCTGTCTTTGTTTTGTTGTATATGATTGCAGACCCAGTTTCACTTGACACCTCATATGCAATCCCAGCGCTAGCCAGATATCAATGCGGGCATCCAGCAGCACCTGTAAAAGTTGTACAATACCAACAAGGCTTCCCTCAAGGCAGTACATTGGGTTATAAACCCCGAGACTGGAACGTATGACGTGGAGAGCATCAGGCAGCGACGTCCCCAGAACATTACCCCGGCAGATTGGGATGCCCAGATCGCGTTTTGGAATGATCCCAGGAACCAAGCCCGAGCCGCTCAAAATCGCCAAAACCAGGCAAAGAGCACGGTTGTATGCCGGCAGGGATCCCGGTCACTTGCTCGCCTTCGAGATCAGATGGTAATAAACATTATAATTATTTTACATACATATATACATATATATATATATATATATATATATATATATATATATATATATATATATACATATATATATATATACATATATATATATATAAATATATATATATATATATATATATATATATATATATATATATATATATATATATATATATATATATATATATATATATATATCTGATTATACGCTTTGGTGTGTTGTGATTTGTCGTTTTTAATTTGTTTCATCTTATATACGTGTGTATGTACAGATGGAGAGCTCAGCCACTCGGGAGTACCCGTCGCTGATCCACACCTTCTTCGTGACACACACTGTTAACGGGGTATTCACGCGGGATGAGGACCGAGCTATATACGTAAGTTTTGTTTCAAAACACGCACTTTAATGATTTGTCAAGAAATAATGTAGCAACCCGACTAATATATTAACTATCTTGTGTTTTTGTCACTACATAGGAGGAGATGTTGAGGCTGCAGGCTCTAGGCTCCAACACCCCGTCGGGTGTGCCCTACACTGAAGAAGAGATCAATGCCCTGGCTCGAAAGGGCAAGCAGCGGGGGCACCTTCCTTGTGTTGGTAGGGTATTTCCAGAACGGGCCACATATGTCCTTATTTCTCCCTCTCCGCCCCCCCCCCTCAATGCACGCCCAACTCCGGCGATGTCAAAAAGCTTAAAAAGAAGAACAAGTACCTAACCAAACAGGTGAACTTGATGATGAAGCTTTTTAGAAGTGACGACAAGATTTCACAAATGCTTAACCAGTATGAGTCAACACCTGAGTTCGGCAACGGGATTGGCGGGTGTGGGGATGATGAGATGGCCGACGATGAAGACGACTGCGAGGATGAGGAGGACGAGGAGGATGGAGATAGTTAGAGATGTTATATATGGGTTAGTATGCTATTTTGTTTCTTTACGTTGAACTTGGCGACCCTTATTTAAAACAATTTGTTTTCCCTATCTTAATTGATATTGACTGTATCCTTGCGGATAATGCAAGGTTTGTGACTAGGAAGCCCCGTTTTGTAGACTATATTGTGTTTATTAGGATTTTGGACGATTTAGCTTTATTAGATCAAATGCGTTGATCCGTTATATTGTATTGTGTTTTGGTACAAGTGTGTGTATTTGTATAGATTCTATAGTGGTTATACAGGTTTGATGTTTGATAGATTTTTTCCCGAAAAATTTCGGAAAAAAATCTAGAAATTGCCTGCTGTGTAGGCTGCACTAAAAAAATGCAGACCTATCCCGGGCGACATGTCGCCCGGGAAAATCAAAACAAAAAAACATAAAATAAGTATCCCCAGCGACCTGTCGCCCGGGAAAATCAAAACCAAAAAATAAACTATCCATCCCGGGCGACATGTTGCCCAGGTTAACTGACCTTAAACGACAAAAACATGATTTTAAGTTGACAAGTCAACTTATGTGAAAATTTTCCCGGGCGAACAAGTCCCCGGGATAGTCTGCAACTAAATAAAATTAATCAATAAAAAGGGCTAAATTACTTATTATAATAAAGCACTTTCTCGGGCGTCATGTCGCTCGGAAAGTATCCACCGTGCACTTATAAGTTTGGCGTGAAAAATTAAGTATGTAGGGTGGGGGGGGGGGTGGGGGGGGGGGGGGGGGGGGGGTGGGGGCCCCACTACGTCGCTTGAGAAAGTCGCCCGGGAAAGTATCCCTGGCGAGCTTTCCCCTTCAATTTATCCTGGGCGACATGTTGCCCGGGATTGCTATCCCTAGTGACAAGTCGCCCGGGAAGGCGTGGACAAAGGACCTAATAATGTGTTTCCTTTCCCATTTCAAGTAGAAATGTCAATGTCTTGAACACATACTCGGTTGTCAACTATTATTGAAGAAGGAAACTTAAAACTTGTAAAATGTAAATTGTATGTTCTTAGGTTATAAGGGTTAGCCGAATACGTTTTACGGGAGCTCGTATTAGTAGTCAAGCATTTTCGAGGTGAGTAACGTATGTAAGAATAGGAACGGGTCATTAGAAGCCCGTTAAGGATACCACTTACCACGTGGTGCTCATGCTTATGTCTTGTATTATGTAGAGTATTATGTCCGTATCATGGTTCCATTAATAATTGTTTTATATGTTATGAGTAGTAAAAACTCATTTTTGTAAGCTTACTTATGAAATGATAAGAATGGGCCAAAACAGCCCGTTGACCCGATGTGGTCAAAACAGCCCATGTTGACCCCATGTGGTCAAATCAGCCATGTTGACCGATGTGGTCAAAACAGTCGCATTTGACTCGTGTGGTCAAAACAGCCCATGTTGACCCCATGTGGTCAAATCAGCCATGTTGACCCGATGTGGTCAAAATAGTCGCATTTGACTCGTGTGGTCAAAACAGCCCATGTTGACCCCATGTGGTCAAATCAGCCATGTTGACCCGATGTGGTCAAAATAGTCGCATTTGACTCGTGTGGTCAAAACAGCCCATGTTGACCTGATGTGGTCAAATCAGCCATGTTGACCGATGTGGTCAAAACAGCCTATGTTGACCTGATGTGGTCAAATCAGCCATGTTGACCGATGTGGTCAAAACAGCCATGTTGACCCGATGTGGTTAAAACAACCCGTTGACCCGATGTGGTCAAAACAGTCGCATTTGACTCGTGTGGTCAAAACAGCCCATGTTGACCCGTGTTGGTCAAAAACAGTCCGTAATGACCCAAGTGGTTTTAGTAGCATGTTTTTAAATAAAATGTTATATATATGTTATCTCACTAAGCTTTTGCTTACGTTGCTCCATTTATGTTTTTCTTATAGGTGAGACTAGCGATACGAAGCCCAAAGGAAAAAGGGTCGCGGGTTAGCCTCTAGTAGAGCTCGTGGGTAATCGAGCTTACCCTAAACCCTCTCTATTACCATGAAACGCTCTAGGACTATGCTTTTGTGTATATTAATGTAAACTCAGATTTGTGTCGTAAACAACTAGTTATGTTATGTTGTTAGAAGTTAAAGGGGTGTTTGGATAGATTTTTATTTTTTTTTTTTTCTTTTTTCCACACACCACACCCATGCTCATTCCTTGACCATTTATGACCATTTTTCCTTTGATACCGGGTCTAAACGAATAGCGTGCATTGTATATGACTCTTATATGTTAATATATGTTATGTCTTGAGTTAAAATGGATGTTTGGTTATAAACGGGTCGAAATGAGAATTGTCTATGGGATCATTTTCTGCAGAATTTTAGCAGCAGCATTCTGCACAGTACTGTAGCAGTTATTGTAGCAGTACTGTAGCAGATAAAAAAAAGAAATTTTTTTTAGTCTTGTGCGTTTCAATATCCTTTCCAATCAAATGAACATTTAATAAAAATAAGTTGTATATTCGAATAAGATTGTGATTGTTGTAATTTCATGGAAGGCCCAAAGTGACACGATCTTACCTATCGGGCTTGCTTTGCCGTCTCTTTCAATCGAATTAATTATGCATTGTTTAATGAGTAATAAATTTTATTTTATTTTTAAAACGGCAAATTTTTACAACCTAAATAACTTATTTCACAAATACTATCCCACATATCTATATTTGAACTTACAACCTTTAGGTTTATGGGTCACTCTCATACCGCAGAACCAAAAGGCCTTTAGTGTTTAACGAGTAATAAATATTCTTTGGTAACAAAAGATGGAAATTGACAAATGTAGCCATAAAGTTATGATTAAGATATTTAAACATGCATTGCTTTTAATCTACATAGTATTTTTTTTTTAACGGCGGGTATTATTAGAGAACTAGCAAGAAGCTAGAAAAAATTACAAACTATTGTATCTAGGGTTTTTCAACCAAGAATTCCAATTGAAGTTGGATTTACATCGACTAGCACACCACGTAAACGACATTTAAACAATATCATCAAAGAGAGACTCCTTTAGAGGTTGAGATTTACCGAACACACATTGATTTCTAAAGCGCCGGAGAGACCACCACGTGACGTAACACACACCTTCGAAAATATCTTTAATTCCTTTTGACATGTGAGAATTATTAAGCCAGGTGAGCCAATCATCATACGTATTACACCCCGAATCAGTAAGCTCCCACCATCTAAGGACTTTACTCCACACTTGACGCGCCACGGGACAAGAGAAAAGCAAATGAGAAGACGACTCCACCGAGTTATTACATGAAGAGCATAGGATAGAAGGAATGTCAACGCCTCTAAGTGAGAGATTCAAACGAGTCGGTAATTTATCTAGCCAAACTCTCCATGCGAGAAAATTGATCTTAATCGGGATTACTTTTACCCATCTGGTTGGAGAATCGAACCTTGGAAGCAACTTGTCATCAATGAAAGAACGGGTAGAGTTCACCGAGAAATCACCTGTCGAAGATAAGGACCAAACCCAACGATCCTCAATTTGAGGAAGAATGCGGGTTGAAGTACACGAAATAAGGTTGTAAAATTGCTCCTCTTCAACGCCTCCCCTAGGCAGACGAAGAAAAGATATCTATGTGAGTTCATATAATAATTAAAATGAAAAAGATGATTGGTAACCAATTCACACATTTTAGAAACATTTTAAAAAAACAAAGGCGTTTTTTTAATTTCCTTCTTCATTTTAAATGTGCGGTGTCTCATTCTAATAATTCTTCTCACCGAATTTTTTCTCAAATATATACTACATATGATAGAGGAATGTCTTTTACTCCATTAAATATTTTTTTAAGTTTTAAGAAATACAAATTAATATGCAATATGTACAAATGTTTAATGCTATGTAATAATACATTAAACAATAATTTTTGTACACGTTATTATTTAAAACATTAATTAATATAAGTTTAATGTCAAATTTTTGTTTGGTTATGGACATTAAAAATTTTGAATTCAGAAAACATTTATCATCTATGTATTTTACTACAAGTTTCGTGAAATCCTAATTATTTTGCTAATAAATACGATTGACATTAATCGTACATGTCAGAGTATGAAGATTTTCATGTGATATATAAACCATGAAAATATATAATTTTTGAACACCGTAATTTATATAATCAATATCATATTTATTATTAATCATATATTGTAAGAAAGTATTACTTTTATATTTAGACGTTATATAATATTTTGACGAATATTACACAACATTTATTGATTAGCAAGTACTTTTCACCGTCAATTATCACAACCTCGTAATACTACTACCGTTTCCGTATCGTCATTGCATCGTGATGCATAGGTACTTGACATTTTAATATTAATAGTGTGCGATAAAGCTATTCTCAAAATTCTCGTCATGCGTAAAGTCATTATCACGAAAAAACATGTAATCAAAAAATATTTTTTGCCAAAAATTTTAATTATATAGTACTCGATCGCCGCCGCCGCAACGCGATCTAGTTTCAATAATAATTGTTCAACCCCTAAAAAAAATATCTTAAACATATGTTTAGCAAAACCTCTAAAAAAATTATCTTTGATAAGTATATGTAATTTTAAAGCTTTGATAAAATCAGAAAAACAAAACGCTTGCAGAATGATTTTCCCGTTTAACTAATAATATTCAATGATGAAAATTGAAATACTACATATTTTCCATCATATTAAACACCCTTTAAAAGGGAAAAATGCATCATATTAACTGTAAAATGGATATTATGATAATGTGACTCATGACTTAACCGTCACAACGGTCATAATACATAAAAACCACCATGCATGCAACCGTCGTATTCCCATGCAACAGACACATCGGTTAATAATTGGTTCCATACCTTAACCTATATATACATACGTGAAAATGGCAGTTATTTTGTTGGACACATATAATCTACAAAACACAACTGTCCTATTAAACAAATTAAATTTTAATCAAGAAGAAGAAGGATAACATGGAGAATTCCAATGATTACGGTTGGGGATTGGGGTCAGTCGTTGCGATGGTGTTGGTGGTTGTGGCGATGCTGTTTTTGCCTCTTGGAATGGGAACGTTGGCACCACCATCGTTCCTGATGATTCTCGTGATTCCGGTGCTGTTGGTTGTCATGTTCATCTTTTTGTCTCATAACTCCAATCCTTAGTAAACTGTCCTTCTTCTTAAAATAAATGTATCTCGATAATTATATATTACATTATTAATAATTAATATTTCCATCTTATTCTACATATTAGATGTTGATCATTAGTTGATTTTGTATGTATATGAGTGCATAGAATATATTGAACATATGGTATGTTAATTATACCGTTCAGTGAACCATATATATAGTGAAAAATGAAAAAAAAAAGATTATACACAGAAACACTTGTATTTTTTGGGCATCTCGCTTTTGGTGATGTATCAGATATTTCGTCATGAACAGCATAAATCGTCACTAATTCCCTTTGGTGATTAATAGTACAGTCGTCAATTGTCGTAACATGTCTGGCGTGGGTCCGGTAATGCCAGGATACGTCCGAGGCGGAAAGCTTCGCGGCCACATTCCTGGCGTGGGTCCGGTAATGCCAGGATACGTCCGCTCTAGGCTGAGCTATACCGCACCCGTTGACAGAAGCAGGGATGTCGATTTCATGATGAACTTGATGAGGAGCGACAACAGGTTCGCGGATGCTTTTGCTCGGTATGATTCAGGTGGAGCCAGCGGGAGTGGCGGGAGTCGCGCGCGTGATAGTGATGATACGGGGGGTGAGGATGGTGGCGATGACACGAGTTAGTCGTGTTATATGTTCATTAGTATGGTACATTATTTCTTTATGTTTATCTTGTGGACTATTGACTTGTTTCCCTAGTATGCTACATTTAAACGCTTGTTTCCCTAAACTATCATGTGCACATATTCGGCTTTTGGACGATTTCCCTATATTAGATTTTGGTTTTGGTACAAGTTGTGGTGTATTTTGTATTGCGAGATGCGTTTACTTTGTATTTGTGTTTTGGTACAAGTTGTGGTGAGTGTATACAGGTTTTGGTAGATTTTTTCCGGAAAAAATCTGGAAATGCCTGCTGTGCAGGCAGATTTTTTCCGAAAAAAATCTGAAAATGCTGCTGTGCAGGCTGTATATAAAAAAAATTGCAGACTTTTCCCCAGCGACATGTCGCTGGGGAAAATCCCGCTAAAGGACAAAACTCTCGAGGTGAAAAGCGTTGAAAAGTCAAACTCAAAGGGAATTTTCCCCAGCGACATGTCGCTGGGGAAAATGTGCAATTAACTTAAGATTTTATTATTAACTTTAAATATTTGGTTTTAATCAGAAGTTTCCCCAGCGACATGTCGCTGGGGAATCTACTGCCACGTGGCACAATTCCTTGACCAAAAAATACGTGGGGCCCACTTTTCGCTGGGGATTGTCGCTGGGGAACGTTTTGCCATCGAGCTTACCCCCATCAACTTTTCCCCAGCGACATTTCGCTGGGGATAGAGTTCCCCAGCGACATGTCGCTGGCGAAAGGGTCGGAATGTTGCTGGGGAAAGCATCGAATGTTGTAGTGACAATAGATTAGTCGCCCATTTTATTTAGAGACTAGTTGCGATTTGCGAATAATAGTGTCACTACTCACTAGCCAGTGAAAAAGCGTGCGTGTCGTCGCTAAATATTTTAAGGAATACATTACAACGTGTAGGGGTGTTCATCGGTTCGGTTTTCGGGTTTGTGGGTTGTACGGTTTGGGTTCATCTCTTTGAAAATTTTGAAAGTTAAAACCAAAATCAAACCAAACCAATTATATAACGGATAAAACCAAACCATACACCAAATTAGAATTCGGTTTGGTTTCGGTTAAAACCAAGAAAACAAAATTCAAGTGAACTCCAAAAATTTAGAAACATTTCCCCAAAATATAATCTAAAAGTTATAAATAAAAAGTGAATTTTTTAAATTAAATAAACAAATTAAAAAGTCTCACAGAGTGCTCAAGTAAATCAACAAAAAAAGTTTAAGAAACGAAATGTTTCAAAACTTAACAAAAATAAAAGAAAGCAAACTAAGATAAATTTTCTTCGACAAAATTCTTCAAAAACTTTATTAGCTTGAATATTCCATCTTCAAGTATCCAAATACAGTTGCAACTTCACTCTTGCTCATCATATGTGAATTTATATGAATTGAGTAGGCAAACTCTTGTTCAGTTACTAACGAATATGCATCAATGTTTGATTTAAGAAGTGGTTAGTTTAAAAGATATTTAAAAAAAAACAGGATTGCTAGTTAGGTTAAGACGATAGAAGTATATATATAATTAACTTTCTATGTGTATAGAGATATTCGGTTTTTTCGGTTCGGTTTGGTTTTATTTTTATCAAACCATAACCAAACCAAACACCAATTAAATACTTCGGTTCGGTTTCAAACCTGACCATACACCGATTAAAATTTTTGGTTCGGTTCTATGTGCTTTCGGTCTGGTTTCTTTTTCGATTTGTTCGGTGTCAAACCAAACACTGAACACCCCTAACAACGTGAAAGAGCACAAGGTGTCATGCATGCCACACAAAGAGCAGCTTTGACTAGGTTTATAGTATAAATTTTAACAACTCTCTGCCAAACAAAGAGCAGCTTTGACTCACCAAGTATTCGATGATTCCCATCAACCATAGTGCAAACACAGATTAACTCCTATGACAATTTTGATCAATCAATGCATTTACTTGCTTCATGTGGCTTTTTACCGTTGTCATTATAAACAAATGGGACATGAGCTTCAACTTATACTTGTATAATCTTACGTATGCCAAGTTCACCAAGTAAAGGTATTATTATAAATACCAGAAACTCTTCTTTTAGATTAGCTACTAGCTAGTTCATTAAACACACATCAATAATCAATAATCAGATCATAAAAAACACAAATTTTCAGAAGAAAACTTATAAGTAAATGTGGTCTTTTTCATTATATGTGAAACAGAAATGACGTTTAAAGGAGGCGTTGAGGTGTTGGTACACGAGATTTGATTCTTTCTTCAGGAGCCTTGAATATAACATACTACATGTTGACCCTTGTGCATATTTCAAGAGGTTCAGAAATAAAGATTTTATCATTTTGTTGTTATATGTTGACGACATGTTGGTAGCGCGCCCAAACAAAAATCGTATCAGTTAGCTAGGGTATTCAAGATGAAAGACCTTGGACCCGCAAATAAGATTCTAGGGATGCAAATTGACATAGATAAAGTTAGTAAGAAGATTTGGCTTTCACATAAAAGTTATTTAAATAAAATCTTGTCACGCTTTAATATGCAAGATCCTCATGTGGCTTAGATCGGAGGGAGTCATCGTGCCATCGCCCGGCGCCAAGCCATGGCGCGAGAAAAAAGAACGGCGCACCACTCCGTGGTTGGCGCCGTTCGCTCTCGCGCCGTGGCTAACAGCCCACGCGGTTCTCTAATTTTTTTTTTTTTTTTGCTTTTTTGTGTTTCCTTTGTGTTTGTGTGTGTGTATGTTTGTGTTTTTATGTTTGTATTTGATGATAAAGTCGATTTGGTATTTTTGTTCATGGCTGCTGAAGAAGAAAGAAACACATGGAAGATGAAGAAGAAAGAAACACAGGGAAGAGGGTGTTTGTTTTTTGTTTTTTTTTATTTTAAACCTTTTTGTTATTTTGTGTTGACATTTTAACCCCTCATTGTTTATTTCTTTTTACATCTTACGCTTTTTGTAATTATTTCTTTTTAAGTTGACATTTTAATGTATTGTTTTTTTTAAATGTAATGTTTTTTTTAAAAGTAATGTTTTTTTATGTTATGTTTTAATTGAATAAAATTTAATTAAAGTTTATTTAAATTTTTTATTAAAAAAATTAAAAAAAATAATAAAAAAATGCTATGGCACCAGAATTCTGGTGCCAAACCAATGCCACTGAATTCTGGTGCCATAGCATTTCTGGTGCCAAACTCTTTTTTGCTAACATGGCACTACTTTTTGAATTTGGCACCAAAAGTTTGGCACCACCACTCCCAGTGCTCTTAGTAGAAACGTAAGCAACTTGAAAAATGGAAAAGACAGTTTTTTATCAGTTTATGTTCCGTAATTTTTGACAGTTTCATACTTTTGACCTGTTAAACTTTATATTTTTCGTTCCGTTTTTTCTGTGTCACAGTTTTGTAACATATACAAAATTATAAAATACAAAAAAAAACGCAAAAAACCCAGAAGGGTACAAACGGTGTTTCAGGGGTACATATATCATAAGCCTTTCTTTTAAACAACATAATCTGCTTGGAAGAGTCATTGGTTGGCATTTTTTAACGAAAATCTAACACACTTTGTATAGCATCGTAGGGGTCGTAGAGGAGTGTGCAATAGGTGCCGTTACACAAAGTTTTCATTTAAAATGTGCTACATTTTTATTAGTTTTGCATATATATTCGTATAGCATTAAACATATATTAGTCATATAATTCAAGATTATCCTTTAATTTAGAAGTGTAATAGAGCTTCTTTATTGTTATTGTCTATGACTACCGAAAACTACGTGACGACTACTTGACGACCCTGTATAGCATATCTATCATCAGTGACGGAGCTAGGATTTAGTTTTTGGGTGGGTCGAAAAAAGACAAGCATTATTAAATATAAGATAAAAAGCTAAACCGTATTGAAAACCATGAAAATTACGATAGATTTTATTCATAAAAAATTGTTAACCCAGCTATTAAACCATAAACACAAATAGAGACAAACAAATGAGAGTTCAATATATATTTCTGATCACATTATTTGTACGGGGATTCTATTGAACCATATATAAGAGACATTTAAAGTCTAAAATCCTAACAACAAAAGTGTTATTAACGAGAGGGTATATTGTCCGCGCGTTGCGGCGGGGCTTGCTTTATGTCGAAAGGTGTTTAGGTTTTATTGTAGTTTGTTGTTGGGGTTTCTTTTTTTTAGCCAATATGTTTTGTGTTTTTAGTTTAAAGTGTAGAGAATGAAAGCCCAACTTGTGGGTGATACTGTCCAAGATGTCTGAAATAAAATATCACTATGAGATACGTTGCGGCGGGGCTGACTTGTATGCAGCACATGTATTTTATTTCACTGAGCATTTTTTTCCAATCACGGAATTTGAATGAGTATTTGTTGTTGGGGCGAGTATTTTTACTTATTTGGTTAACAAAATATGGGGTATTCGTATTTATATAGTATGACATGTACCTGGAAGCATATACTAAATGTATGTATCTACTAAAGTTTATAAACGTTAGCGGGGCTTGAAAGACCAGAACGGCGTGACTTGGTTTTTCGGGCGAGCGAACGACTTTTAGTATGTATA
This sequence comes from Tanacetum coccineum, assembly GCA_026074375.1. NCBI lineage: Eukaryota > Viridiplantae > Streptophyta > Magnoliopsida > Asterales > Asteraceae > Tanacetum > Tanacetum coccineum. The sequence goes on along the minus strand of BQNB010006142.1, from coordinate 81,136 downwards.
TAAATATAAATATGAATGTGAAATCTGTTTTCAAATACAGTCGTAAATGGCAAAAAATATAGGTTATTTATATATTTTAAACTTTCATAGAATTGTACGTTTCTGACCCCTGTCGTTTATGTTAAAGTTATTAGGTAGTTTATGGTGTGTTTTGAAAGTATACTTTTTTTTAAATATATATATTAAAATTCAACATTTTTCATAAAATCGTACGTATGTCAGAAGCATTGTAATATTGGGCTCGTTTTGTTTGCAATTCGAAGATCTTTCCGCGTGTATTTTTTTTATCTGAATGAATCGGTGGATATGCGTTATATATTTGATAAATAAAGTTTATTACATCAAAAAGTCGTAAATAGTTAAATGTTGAGAGTACGGTTTGTAAATTTTCTTTTTTTCCCTATTTATATTAAACTTCTAACTTTTTTTATAAAATCGTGCGTATGTCATAAGCATTGCAATATTGGGTTCGTTTTGTTCATAATTCAAAAATATGTGCGCGAGAATTTTTTTATCTGAATGAATCGGTAAATATTTGTTATATATTTAATAAATAAAGTTTATTATATAAATAGTTATAAGTAGAGTGGCTTTTTTTATAAATTTTCTTATTTTTTTAATTTGGACCGTCGGGAAAAAAACTTTTTTGTTGGGCCAACTTTTTGGGCCATGACAAACGTGGGCCATTGCAAACAACGTGAAACGACGTCGTTAGTATATTGTCTAATTCCGAATACTTACAAAACCGTGAATTTAAGCGGTATTAGCATATGCTTTATGCATATACTCGAATATTCCAAAAACACGCATTTTGCCAAAAGTTGTGTTTTACATTAATTAATGCTCACTTAATTTTGTAAATAACATATATGATTTGGAGTAATTTAGTAAATTTAAACAATTTCAACTTTTACTTTTAGGTTTTGTTAAACTCTGGACGTATATTTAATACACACAAACTTTTCTAATTAACAAAAAAATGCATTGAATACACATTAAATGAACTTATAAATTATTATATTTAAATGAGTAATTAATGCATTTTCTGGTTAATTGGGAATGTTTGTGTGTATTAAATACACTTTAACCTCTTCTCGGTGAGCAGAGTTTAGTAAAACCCTTTATTTTTTAGTTTCAAGACAACATTATTAATACGGAAGGACTATATATCAAACCAAGGCTCGTAATTTGCAAAAATTTCAGATCAAAAGATTACAATGAACCAAAACCTGAACCTACAAAAATAGATGCCAATCCATCCCATGGGTGCTACAGATGAGCTAGTGATTCTATTTGGAAGTTCAAAGTACTACAAATACTGGCGTAGGTCTTCACCAGTTGCTGTTTCCATATCCCTTAGAATTTCTTGAGCCAGCGACTTGACATTTGGTTCCACATCTTCCAACAATTCACCAAGGAATGGTATGGTTTCAGCTATGGCTACAGTAAACTCTTCTTTTAGATTATCTAGTAGATACTTCACTATCTTCAACCCCAGTATCCGGGTACGTACCTTCTCACTTCGAGTTTGCATTAAGACCTGTAGGATTTTGACATAATTTCACCATATTCGTCATTATAACCTTAGGACAGAGAGCTTACATAATATATGCCTGTATAGCGTTACTTAAAACGCTCAAAGTTTTATTATTTTTTAGTTAGTTTTTAAATCAACTTTTACACATCGACCATTTACAAGTAAAAATAAAGACCCGACCTTCTTTTGTGGGCGGGCCAGACGAATCAGACTTTTTACCCTAAAGTAGACGAAGAAAAAAGTGTGAAGAGAATTAAAGACCAACCTCATGAACAAGTGATTTCCACAGAAGGTCACTAGCAGATGTAACAGCCATTTGTCCAACACAAGAAACCAACACATCATCAACCTCATTCACAGAGGGTACTTCCGGATGCTGTTCGAGGGAGCTTGGTGGATCAACCTCAAGCTGTGAGGTGATTGGTTTCAACAACACCTGTAAAAATAAAGTCAAAACAGCCCATCCTTAGTCAAAAATTCAAAATCAAGTATGACAATGAGCTTAATTGAAAGAAAAAATCAGATGCTAGATCGTGAAGTCAAAGATTAACACACTGAAACAAAATACAAAGAAAAGCATTCCACTTACTTGAAAATTTGAGGAGTCAAGAAACTCGAGGTTTCCAGCGTCAAATAGAAAACATTTATGTAGGGACGACAAAACCAGCGCCCTCACATGCCACTTTCCTACAGACAAAGTAGAATCCTCCTGGCTCTTACTCGTTTCGGGGTCCATAAGCTTTGCCTTCTTCTTTCGAGTTGGACCAGATCTTACAACTTCATCCGTCAGATGGCGCACCAATCCATTTAAAATATATTTGAAGTATGGAACAAACAAGGATCTGTGGCATTATAGTCAACAATATTAGAACAAATTTTGAACCAAAGTAACAAAATCTAGAAGTATAATAATATTGGTACGAAACGAGTTGGATCGCGTTAGCTAATAAGAAAAACTATGTCCATATATGTTCGAACTTTTTTGAACATAATAATCTGTTATTCTGTGATACTATTTAAGAGCTTTGTTGCAAAAAAAAATACAATTTGAACAATTATCAACCTGTTTAAACAAGAAACTTTCAAACCTTTTGATGGTTAATGTCGGATAAAACCAGCAAACTTTACCATTTTGGGGGTTTAAACACTTGCACGAGTAAAAAAGTTAAAATAGTAGGTTTCAACTCACCTGTGGCTATCAACAAGCTTCTGTATTAAATTGAAGAAAGATATTGCCCTGTAGATATTTGCATGCTCTAAATCCCGACTTTGCTCCACATATTCCGACCACTCAACACACCTAATGAAAAGTGGCTTAAACATGTTCTCTGTAAGTTTCATTGTAAGAACCACCATTGCATTGATAACATCCTTTTCAACAGCAGTAGTATTCTTGATCGAAGCAGGATGCTGGCGACGAAGATCCAGAGCAAGCAAGCACATGTCAAATATATTTAAATAATAGGCAGATATTGACGATCGATCCATTGTACTAATGAAGTTTCCTAACATCTGAAAAGTAATCGATAAGCTTGAATCCCCAAATTTGATTGCTTCAGAATATATCTTCAATAGAGGAGGAAGTGACAGACGAACCTGGTAAACCAAATATATAACACACAATAGTCATTAATAGATCATTAATAAAGAATTGAGATCCAACAGCCCAGTTAGTATCGATCGCAAATAACTTTTTATTAAAGCAAACCAAAGTAGCCAGAAGTGTACTATTACTATATATAACCTCCCAAATCACTTCCTATTATTAAAACACTAGATAATTAGTAATATATAATAAAAATATACTAATCACGACATCGATTATGTCATTGAAAGATATGAGCAAACTTATATTAAAATTAAAATATATGTTAGCTAATCGTATTTTGCTTTAAAATATTTGGATTTGGGATAAAGAGTGTCTCGGACCTAAGCCACACCTATCCACAGACCCACACCCAAAAATGTACCAACTGGGACCTGTTATCCGACCCGCAAACTTTGTTACCTCTTATTATAATAAAGAAACCCATGTCAAACTTAGAATTAGAGTCAAACTTACGGGAACTTTTTCTGTTACAAGTTTTCTCACAGCATCAGCTTTCAACTTTAACTTTGAACCGGAGTTATTTGCATATTGGGGACGCAAAACTAGAAGTTCAAAAATACGACCAAGATACGGGTTCAAAAAACCACCAAGCTTATCAATGACTGCCTCTATGGTAACAAGAATAGACATGAAGAGAGTTTCTTTTGAATTTGATGATCCGCTCAAACTCATGTCATCGCTGTCTTGGGTTTCTGAATTTATACACCTCCTGAACACATTATCCATGATATTTGGAAGCTCAGGTAGGGCCCGAGGCCCAAGCACATTGATCAATGCGCCAACAGTTCGGAAACATCCCGAAGAAACAGCCAAATCATCAGAATGTATATGCTTAATAACTGTTGCCAGACATGTGTTAAAGACGGAGTCACTTGAAGGAAAAACAGTCACTAAAACTTCAATAGTGGAAACGGCTGAAAGTCTCAAGGAGCTATGTTTTGATGTATTAGCAGTGTCGTCAACTATTTCTATGATCTGGTGACACATTTGTTCGAAGCGTTGTAATGTAAGTTCATCGAACTGAAGCCATGAGCTTCTTATGCTTGGATTTAATATTCTTTTATTATGCTTTTGAGTCAACACGTTGCATTCTTTTGCCATATCACATAGAAGCCCAAGAGCCTGTTGAAATACAAATAAATGAGTTTTGAGTACATTATAATTTTGTAATTTTTATTGGTGCTGAGAGATATTTCTAACCTTTTTTCGCAAGTTACGATCTGAATCGCCTAACAATTTGATGATGACTTCAAAGTAAGTGGAGGGCAAGAGACCCTTTCTGACAGATGTCAAAACAGCATGCATAATCTCCTTGAGTTCCTTACCTACTGTAGCTGGAACACCAAGCTCCTTTCTCCTTGGCCCAACAAGTTGCAAATAGTTGGCGACACGCTCCATTAGTGCCCCACTTGTTGCCTGAGAATGTAAAACAAAATAGTCTTATTATATGGGATTGAACCAAAATTATCAATTATTACTTCTTTTGAAAAAAAGTTGTTCCATCAAAATATGATTCAAAAAACTCTACTATTGTAAACAATGTAAACTTTTATTTTATTTTTTATCTATTTACGAGGCCTAACAAACTCAAAACACATTTAGGCAACTTTCAACCCATTTCTGTTTTTACTAAACTTTTTCATATAACCCATAGAACATGTTCGGGTAAAGCATAACCCAGAGCCTATAAAATATCTACTACACAAATAGATAACTATGAAAGGATTAAAAATCAGACCTGAAAGCTACTGACATCTTCACCAGATTTAAGCTTGAATGCTATCTCAGGATCTTGTAATTTGTCACTAATAAACTGCATTGCAACTAGGAGTTGCAGGACAAGTTGCGGGTCCCATGCACCCATTTCTATCTTTTGAAGCATCACTACGAGTGAAGGAAGCCATACCATGCATGAATACTGCTCACAAATTCGCAAGGCAAACTTGTACTCCCACTGTGAACGTACATTCGTATTCAATTTCTCTGAAGTATCCTGATTTGAAGCCAATGATCGGAAAAGGAGGACAAGCAATGAAGCTAAACTGCTGCTCTCCCCTAGAGTCCTGTAAAGTATGGTTGTTAGGTCATATAAACCCAAATCAAAGTTATATCAAATCTAATGCGAATACAGAACACCTCCAACCAGAAGTGTAACATGACAGCTAATCATAAGTACCTCAAAAGGTGCACCATGATCGAAAGTCTCCTATGTTCAGCGACATCAGGCAATATATTAAGAAAAATCTGAGAAAGAAATGGCAAGTTAAACTAAGAAAAATAAGTGTCATAATAGAAGAAGCCGTAAAAATATGTTAAGCACAGATTCCCATACCTGCAACAGTTCCTCTTGGTTTTCGGTCTTTGACAGCCAGCATGGCACAATAGTAGATATAAGGTCTTCAGATACCTTCTTTGATTGATTGTCCCACTACCAAAAAATAATAGATATAACTAAATTTACTAGCTAAAACGACATCTATAACCAACAGCTTGGTAAGCATTGACCAATTTATGTAGAACTTAGTTAAAGAATGTGATAAAACATATTAACACAGGCTGCATTAAAGATCAATATACCTGTGTAACAGCTGATTCACCAATAAGAGTAAGAATATCAAGTATGTGGTCCAAGATTCTGTCTGGTATAACCTTTGAAACTGCTGATAACAACGAAAACACATGATTACGTGTGGCTGCATCATCTGTGGATCGAGCACAACTAATCAATAGATTTATGTCGAAATTCTCAGCAACTCCATCCTGCAAATTAAATGGTGTTATTATACGATCAATTAGCAGTAAATACAAACTGACAGGTGCAACTGAGTTTTTATAGAACAGAAGGGCACGGAAAATGAGTATAACCTGTGCTCTATCATTGGCGATAAGGGAATTTGAGATATCCTCAAGAACTGACAATAGGTTCTGTTGAATGTAACACAATTCATTTTGTGAAATATCAGAAGCAGCTTCTGCATGTTCCTCATCCTGCTTTATAGCTTCATGTATCCAATCTTTATCCATAAAAACAATGCTAAGATGCTTGAACAGTGGCTCCACAAGAGCAGTCCTGAAATAAATGATCGTGTGTGATCAACTCAATCAATAAGAAGCACAAAAGATAATAGCAAACCAACACAATTTATTTGAACAAACTAATGGATAATCATAGCAAAATAATCATATTTTTCATGTTTTAGGGCACATTCATCAAATAATAAATGTTCCAAGTTTAATTGCATAAGTAGTCTATTTTTTTTAATAAAATGATTTAGGAGATTGTACTCATTTTTAAAAACATGTTAGCCCAAATTCTACCTGTATGACCCATTACTCTTTTGACTGATATTATTTTACCCTATTTGACACTGTTAGAAATAACACATAACCCGAATCAGCTCATTAATAGACTGACAGGTCATTAAGGACACCTTTAAATTGTTCTACACTGGAAGCTGACCTGTTCTCTATGTCTTTCTTTAGTAGCAAAATATCGAGTAAGGAACTCAGAAACGAGAGCTTGCTGCAGCGCTTATGACCCGCATCATTATGTAGTTCAGTTTTTAGATGCAAGGATGCAGTCTTTTTCTTCTTCCCATGTGGTGTACCAGTTAAAGGAACTGCTTTTTCCAAAACAAAATCAAGCATCCGCTGTATGATTGAGCTAGAAACCTGCAATAGGGAAGTAAATAAAGTTGAGAGCATCTCACAAATAAAACACAAAAGACTACCATAGAAACAAAGAATCAACGTTACGAAGAAATTACTGATGTACTTATAAGAAAATTCCAAATTTATTATCCACTGCGTTTAAAATACTACAGCAGTGTTGAAATAGCAATGTTTCAAATTTATAGTCTAACATGTGCTTGTGGAATTATAAATAACAAAAAACAGCAAAATCCCAGCCATACAATATCCCTCAAGGGGATGAAAACCTTGAAAAACATTAATATATAGAAGAGGGACAAATAATATTAAGCGACTGTGCGGCATAGAAAACCATGAAAGGGATAAATTAATAGAAACCTTTATCTGCAACAAGGCCACCCGAGCCGCATTCTGAATGTCTCCATTATAGCTTCGGAACAGACACACGAGTTCTTGAAAGACAAGTTCCTGCAAGTTAGTAAACAGCCAGTGGGTCAGACAAAATTGCTAGTAAGCATGCTAAATGTATTAGCATAAGATATCGTGTCAAGATATCCAATATTTTGGCTTAACTATCAAAAATCAGCTTAGAAGCATCTAGATTCCATTAGAAAGAATTACCTGTATTTCAGGCTTAAAATTCCCATACAAAGAGCCATTAAGGCATTTTAAAATAGTAGCACAAGGCTGTATGATGGAAGCATCTTCGGAGTATGATCGATCAACCTGCCAGGAAAAAAAATAAAGGAATAAGTGAACATATAAACACTACTTGCAAACAAGTTAAACTTTTAACTGAAAAAATATGTTAAATATGACTATTAAAAATTATAGTGTTTCAAGTACCTTTTAAGCTAAATGTTTTTTTATGTTACCTATTAAACAAAAAATAGAACCCACATCAATCCATTCACAAGTAAATGGGTGTATGGCTACCAACCTGAAGTGCCTTCAGAATGAATGACTCAACGGCATGCGCACCAGCTGCTGAAGTGAGCTTCGTACAGCACTAAAAAACAGATAAAAATGTTACTTTAACAAAGCCAAGGGATTCTAAATTCAAAATCATGTAACCTCTTCACAGGAAATTACCTCCAGTAATAGACAAAGGATTTTAACTTCAACCCTCGACAATGTTTGATGATGGGATTTATTGCGTCTTTCTAACAAATCTTTCAACAAAGAATCCACTTCTTTAACAAGCAAAACTTGGCTTCCCAAGCCTTTGAGCAAAGATAACACTTTCAGCTGCCAATGTGTCAATATAGAAGTTGATACACATTAACTTGGATACATAGAAAACAATGTAACTAGGAAATATAGAGTTGCAAGACGAACCATAGAACTGAGTTATAAAACAAGTAAATCAACAATTTTCATAACTTACCACGCCATATGGACATAATAACAGCGCAGAGCTCAAGATAAACTTCAGAATGCTGTCCTTTTTAGGTCGATCAAAGCTGTATATATTTAAAGAAGTACATCATATATATATGAAGATGAAAAAGCTGTCATAATAAATGGTAAAATGAAGGCTAAGAAAATAGAGGTGGCGTGATGATCAGGTCTAGTAAACATGCAATATGAGTCTAAGTTGATACAGGTAATGTTTCAGTAGCCGTGAAACCCGGCAGTCAGGTTAAGCTGACGTTCGAACACTTTTGTCCATTCAAAAGAATAAAAATTTTATAAGTATATACGCTGTTTGCTAGGAACAATTTTACAAAGAAAACTCTACTAAGGGAACTTTGCAAAATAAAAATAGAAAAGCTTGAAATAGCCATGAGTGATTATAGCAAAATAAATTGATGAACTACCTCTCTCCAACACTCTGTGGCACCAAAAGGCTATGATGTCCAGAGCTTAGCAATGTTGTCCAGAATTCAGAGAGGAAATCTGTGTCAGATAAAATAAGTTTCTTCTGCTGAACCATCATCGCCAGAACGTCTCCAAGAAAATGACTCCACACCGCACTCCTTCCTGTGACAGAAGTAACATAACATGTTATAAGGTGACTTAAACATTGGTAAGATAGGTCTGAGCTAAAAAAAGATATACCATTTTTTCCTCCAGATTTACTAACATGCGGCCATAAAGTAGATAGTCCTTCAATGCAGCTCATTGCGGCTGTGCGTATTTCCTGTAAAGAAGAGAATCTTGATCATGAGTAAGGGGGCAAAGAATATAAACGTAATCATCATTGCATGTATAAAAGCCAACAGAGCATTTAGCATGCAGTTTACCTGAGAGACCAGTAGTAAACATTAAACATGCGAGTAACAATTATAAGAAACAGAGGTGGCAAGATGGGAGGGTCAGTTTAAGCAGCCAAACAATATATTACCATTTTAAGGAAAAGATATAAAAAATACTTTGGGACTTTCAACCCATTTGACATGTTCCCCTTTAGGCGTAAAGTTCTGATTTTACCACTTTAAGATAAATGTCATAAAACACAACCCAAAACGGCCTCCAATAAGTAGATGGTTAAAAATTGCCAAATGGACCAATTCGTAAGAAGATGGTTTGAAATTGTAACCCAATCATATGTACTTCTAACCGGATTAAGGTAGAACATGTGATTACCATATCGTCACTGGAGAGTGGAACAAGAACTGAAGGAAACTCAGCAGGTAACTGAAGCAGTAAGCCCTCGTTCACTTCAGTTTTCAAACGGATTCCCTCATCTAACTGAGAACAAAGAAATGCATACGAGTGCAGGCTCTCTCTTTGGACAGAAGCAGCAACACCTGCAATAATATTATTTTGTAATGAAAACAAACTCAGTAATTCAATTTTGTAATGAAAACAATCTCAGTAATTCAAGATGGTGAGCATAGAGACATAATCCTTTTTACCGTCCTTTCCACTATAACTTGCATATATAACTGAATATAGAACTAACAAGGATCTCAGACATTCAGTAGAAAATATAGCATTAATGAACAGTAGTATAAAAAAATTATAAAATAACTTATTTGTTCGTTAGGTGGATGAAATGGCAGGATTAACACTGAAAAAATTTCAAAGCAGTTACTCACCTTCGTCAGTGAAAAGTGTAGACAAAAATCGAGCTGGCGAATTCTTCTGTTTGGCAACAAGATGATGAAGATGCTTCTTGAAAGCAGCTTTAGAATGAGAAGCAAAGAAGGAAAAAAGATTCTGAAGAATAACTCCATTATTGTTTTCATCCTGCAAATGTTAATGTTCTATGATTACAAAGTGCTAAATCCTGATAAAAAGAAAGGGTTCATAATTAATTTACTTTCTCAAATTTATTCATTTAATTTTACTCAGAAGTTTTTGAGATGTGGTTTACTCCTGAAAGTTTATATATTTTACTCTGACAAAGATGAATTAGAATAACCCCAAATTATATGATCAACCTCCTAAACTTTGTGGACTATATTAGTACTTTGTGGACTAGACCACTCAAAAACACAAATAAAATTGCTTAGAAGATTGAAAAGAACTGGTTTGTTAAACTAAACTATTAGCTGCAGTGAATAATATCACAATGAATGATAAGTGATAACTTTAAACATCAAGTGCTTTGACTAACCTTAGAGGTGTCCTCAACAGTGGTTACAAAAAAGGCATCTAGTAACCTCCAAAATATGCATTTTAATATCTCGGCGTTTAACTCCTCAACTTTTACGTCATACATCTTATCAAGAAATCCTTTGCAATCTCTATCCGCCATGCTTCTAGTTGACTGTAAAAATAGAAAACTTAGTTGGTGTAAAAACTGGATACCCTTAAGTGCTGTTGTTGACAGGTGTACCTCTACTGTAGAAACTCCAAACCCAGCTATCTCCAACTTTTCCCACTCCTTCGTTACAACTGGAAAACAGGACTCGTACAACGCCAAATATTGACCAAAATCTAGAGCAAATGGGTGAGAAAAATGAAACAATCAGACTATGCAGTATGCACCGGTATATAAAGCCATTTTATTGACTAGCAAACATGCAAATGAAGTAAGTTTTAGCAAGATATATTTTGAAATCCTACTTATATTAGATATTTAGGTTCACAAAGTGATGTTTTTGCAAAAATGGTGATGTTACTGGCACTTTCCAACTAAAAGATTCATTCCACATAAAAAATTGACCTGTATAATCCAAATTTAACTTCGTTGCATTTTATCTTAAGAAATTGGCAGACTTGGAATGTAAAATTGTCACCAACGAAAAAAAATCATGTCTAAAGATTTCTCATGTTTTACCAACTTAGAACGGATACAAGCATGACTAAAGACATATACTATATAGCATTCTTACCTTCGTGTGGCTTCATTAGAGCATGCAACATTATCAAGAAAAATAGTGTTTTCGACGACTCCGAATCATGGCAGTGTCCAGCAAACCACTGTACATATTCATCATAGTTGTCCAAGAAGCTTTCTGCCATGACGCTGATATTATCAACATTAACCGCCGATATACTTTTATGCGCCAAATTCTGTAATAAATTAAACATAAAGAGTATTAAGCCCGGCACAATATAAACCATAGTTGGCTGGATAGTCTATGCTTTATTGAAGAAGCAATAAATAAAACGAATCAATCCAAACTAATTCGAGATACTTGCCTGCCCAGAGGTAGACATGGAAACAAGTTTCTGATAGAGAGGCCATTTTAACTCCTTTGCGGCACTTAAAGCCTTCAGGTTTATACTCTGACTCTGATAGGGCAAACAAAACACACGTAAATTAGCACGGGGTATAAAGATTGCAAGAAAATCAAAACTGCCACTTGTTAAAACAAATTTTAAACAGGCATTTCGCATAGTAATATGCCAGCATCAAAGTGGCCCGCCAACCAATAGGTTGTGGGTTTAAGTCGAACAAGTGTGAGTATTTCCACTACTAAAAACAAGACTTTTTATAAAGAGACCTTCGGCATGATTAGAAGTAAAGGAAATATCATTGCAGCGAGCTCTTTTGTGTATTCTTCTTGGCCTAGAAAGCTTGACGTTACGTGCTCCAAACATGATATGGTGACATCAGCAGCTAAAGTTGTATTTTCCGATACCCCTGTACACAAAAATTCAAGCTAGTTAAAGATTTACAGTTACATATTCATCGACAAGACTAAATACAAACTGGTCAACCAAATTCGAAATCAAGAAAATGTATGCTAAAGAAAGTGTATAATCCATTCACAGTGAAACATCATACATATAGTTTGGACATCCAAATAAACCCTACAACAAAAGTCGAGTGAAAATATTGACATAAATCGCCTTATAATATTAAGGTTGTTGCAACCACACATACACTGGCCATCTAAGAGTCTAAGACCACAAATGTTCTATTTTGAGAGCTGAAAGCTAACACATTAAACCATAATACTTGTACCTAGTTCAGCTCTAACATATAACATGTCAAGCTTGCCTCAGCAATTCCAATCTATATAACTCATGCCGTTGACAATATAATGAGTTACTTATACACTCGGCTACTATAAACGAGTTCCTTCAGCAATTAAACGCATTAAACTATAATACTTGTACTTAGTTCAGCTCTGACATATAACATGTCAAGCTTGCTTCAGCAATTCCAATCTATATTACTCATGCCATTGACAATTTAATGAGTTATAAACTGAGCTACTATAATGAGTTCCTTCAGTGATTTTTACCCTCCATTGTTGGAGCAGCGCTTAAACCTCTGCAAAATGTACCAACATGCCAACACCACCTCTTGGCAATTAGGGCATATAGAAAATGAGTGTTACGTTGATGAATCAAAACATTGATATCACTATACTAATGATACCCTCTCATTACAATAAATCTTTAATTAATTCAGGCAATCATTGTGCGCCAGCTAGCAGATGCAAGTACAAATGAGCAGAAATAGAGTAAAGATAGAGTAACAGGAAACGTACCAGAAATTAATATATTGTTGCATCTTTTCAGCACCCTCTGAACGGCATCAAGAAGATCTGAATGTTCTATAAATTCAGACAATCTGCCCATACTTAAAACTGCCTGAACCACACTTAGATCATCATCGTAAAGCCGGCGCAACAGTGCATCATGTACAGTTCGAAACTTCTGAAAAAAATAAAGAGAAATCGAACCAAAAACAGAAAAAGAATTAGCATATTGCTTGTTGATATACAGTATTCAACACTCTAAACTATATACCTAAAATCCGAGACATTTACATACTGCTTGCATATATTAACATATCACCTGTGAATTAACGGACTTGTCTCCAAGACTAGAATCCGCATCCAAACTCATAACCGTAGCACGCCGAACCCTGGCCTGTGATATCATGCAGGCAAAATAAATATTAGAAAAAGAGAGAACTTTAAGCAGACAATTCCTCTGAAAGTGGCATACTATATATACCTTAGGATGTTCCAGTCCAAACCAAATTTTTGAATCAGACAATGCAGATGATGAGTCCACGCCTCCATCTAATGTTTTACAAAGGATTTCATATGCCAGATTATCTTTCTTGGATTGGCCTTCAATACCCTAAAAAAGTTAGATAGACACTGATTTTAATTTCAAATTTGAAATATCAAAAGTAAAAGAGAAGGAGAATTAGACAAACAAAAGAAAACACAAATGTGTATACATCAAGACAACAAACAACAGACCTCTAGAAAATTTTGAACTGCTTCGCGTAATGCCAGTGGATAATGTTCATTAATGCAGACCAAAATTTCTTTTGCTTTGCTTCCTGCTATATTTTTCCAAAACAACAACAATGAGCAAACATACAAAATCAAGTTGTCACTGATGTAACTTGAATAGAGGTGACAACTTCAACCGATTTACTAAAAAATGGACTGATTCAGCAGTGTTATATTTCAACAATAATCTTAAAAGAAATTACCATAAAAGTAGCCAAAAAAATTCACTTTTACTGCTTAAAACCTCCAACGTCATATTCTCCAAGAGATTGAGATATTTATTAACTAATACGGAGTATATGTTTTGTAACAATAATCAACACAGTAACTACTAACTAGATTAAGAATTAAGAAAGATAATAATTATGGACAAACCGTGTTCGCGGTCAGCCCTTACAAAGACCCATTTTATACTAAAACCCAGCGCAGATAATAATTTTGCCGCCTCTAAACTTAAATGATGGATCTCGGAATTCATATTTATCTACCCTTGACCAAATAAAATAGCAAAAATCGATTGGCACTTTGAAATCAAACCTGATGCAGATGATGATATTTCAGTCCCTTTCTTGGATAACTTCATCGAAGTAGAAAGAAGTTTTGAGACTAGACGACCAACTAAAGCATTTACAGGAACGGTACTTATCAAGGAAAGCAGAACACGATGGCACATATCATCATCAGATCCATACTCCATAAGAGACTCCAACAGAACCGCCAGAAATTTGTCAATGTTGAACTCCTTGGTCAATCCAGAAAGTATCCCAGAAAGATCCCTTCATCACAAAATCAAATCCATGCTCTTAGAATATAGATAAAAAGCATATAGACAGATTCCAAAAGAAAGAAAAACAAAAATGAGCCATTAAGTTCTACCTAATTTCCTTCAAGATATCAACAACCTTCTTGGGGAGCATTTCCACAGATTGCAGCTGTCATGTGAAGAAAAATGACAAGGAGTATTATTTTTACCTATTAGATATAGAAATAATACTTTTCACAAGAAGAATGGAATTTTTTTAGAGGAATATTATATTCACTTGCAGTGCCAATGCAATCGCATGAAAGAGTACCTGTACGACATTAACCAAAGCCATGAATGACACTCGAAACAACTGCAAATCAGTAGAATCAACTGCTTCCTCGCGTGCCACATCAGCAACGGATCGAATCAAGCTTTTGACAAGATTAGGAGACAATGCTGATCTATTAGCAAGTACGCCAACTATCATCAAAGCTCCAGCCTGATGCAATAGCAATCAAGAGCATCTTAAATTAAATGATTGTTTATCTCAAACAGCTAAGGGATATTATTTATATACAAAGTTTATTTTATATTTCAAATTCAGAAACAGTCCAATTACTGATCGTGGATGTTAGCAAAAGATAAAAAAGTAAATCCACTTCAGCATAGAGAGTATTGAAAGTTAAAACAGACAAACGATCTCATTTCAATATCCAAAATAGGAAACACCATGAAGTATTTAAAAGATACAAAAAAAAAACTCCCACCACCCTTAAAAATTGCAGCATTTGACTCGCACTTTAATAAAATGTTTGTCTACTGGTCAAATTCCAAAAATGCCCTTATAGAGACAAAATATAGAGAACAGTCGAATCAAAAGTCAACAATAACAAGTTACAAAGTAACAAGTTACTAAGGTTTCCACAAATGACACTGAAGCGTATTTTTGAGAGTCATAAAGAAAACTGTTGTCTTTTCAATCTCACCTTGTGATCTATATTTCCTTTTGATGAAGTCTGAAGACCCGAAATCACATATGGAAGAACTCTCTTTACAACATCAGTGTCAATAACAGCCAGAGACCCCAAAACCTCTATAACGACAGCTGTGCAGAAACTTATCACAGGCCTTGTCGGTTGAAGCTTCTTGGTTGGTGAAGCCTGAGAAAAATGATAAATCCTATGTAAAATATGATACGTCTGTACTAATATCCCTCAATAAACAGTAGACACGCAGTAAAAAGACTTACATAGTTGCAGAGAGCCTCTAAAACCCCCATATCGCGCACACATTGCAGGACAATAACCTTCCGGGGTGGCGGTGCACCAGATATTTTAACACCCTCGAGAAACTTCCATTTACCATGGCTAAAACAAACAAAAAAACGCAATCACAACTATGAGCGCTCATTTGCAAGAATTCAAAAAAAGAGCATAAGAAGCAGAAACGGTATTTTGCCTGGGTCTGGCATGATTGGTAAAAAGGTCCTGTCATATTATGTCATTTTCTTCCAAACTAATAAGATTAGCATATACTACGTAAATAGTTGTGTCAAGTAAGATTATAATATTATAACAATAGTCTAATTTATAAGGGAAAAAAATTTAAAAGGTTTTATGCATCAAAAAAATCACACTTTGGGCCGCCTTCAACGACCCGTTGAAGATAAAACATGACCTGAACCAACCCATTCATAAGTGATCTTGGCAAAGTTTTAACCTTTAATAAATAGAGTAGAGTGAGAAAAGAGCTTTTCTTACTCTGTATCGAGAAGCTGAACTATCCGCACAAAAACATGTGTATCATGGTAAGGCAAAGCACATAGAATTAGTTCCTCCGTGTTGTATACATGGATCCTATAGACAAAAATATGAACACATAAATAGATAATTGGATACAGAAAAACAGGTTTACAAGTAAAAAAGCAACTGTTCTTGATCAAAGCCTTATCCTAACAATTGACTAAAGCGACAGCATACAAAAAACCATAGAAGAAATGAATGAACGCGAAGAACTTAAATATGAATAAAAATGCATACTTGTATCTACGTATTAGATATTCGACTGTCCGTAGAGCTGAAGGTATCTGAAAATATCCGGAAAGCAATCGCAAATAAGAACTGATTGAAGCATTAATATTTTTATTTTCTTCAATGCCCATAAGTTCTCTGTCCAACTCTCTACTCTTATGTGTAAATAAATCATTCTTGTAGTTCCCGAATCTTTCATCTTGGCTCACAAGAACCTCCAACCCTGTCGAATAAACAACTCTCACATCATTTAAAATCTGCACCAGATTTAATGACCATTTATACTTGAAGATCCTATTAACCAGCCCTAAACTACATCAGCAGTTTAATGACCAAATATATGTATCTAACTAACATAAAACATTGTATGCTTTAATCATAAAAACAAGAACAATATATGTCAATAACAATATATGTATCTAACTAACATAAAACATGTAACAATGATAACTTACCGACTTAGCATTCTAATATGTAAAACTAAAGTTTACTAAATTTAAGCTATAGCATTGTTCTAGTTCTAATTTGCAAATAGCTTAATTCAAGCATTCACCCCTTGTGTACTAAGGGTAATACTCCGGCGTTGCTTAATCCAGCTTCATTGTTTCTCATCTTATAACTGAAACTAAATCCACAGTTGTATAAAATGACAGCTTTTTTAGGGTGAACTTTATGTGCAGCAAACTAAAAGACCCCTTTAACAGAAACTAAATCAACATTATAATGACCAAGCTATTTTGCAGTTGACCCGACTTAAGCCTTAACTTTAAAAACTACAGCAATCAATATTCTAGTACACCAGATATCCAATCAATTAAAACTGTAATACTTATAATTTACTAGTTTAAAATTCTAAAATGCTAAATTTCTCTGTTTATAAGTTAACCACTAGTACTATACTGTGTTTAATTCGCAAATAGATTAGTTACAGCTTCCAAGCACTAAGAGCTTATTTTTAGTGATTATCTGCTTATTTTTAAGCAGATAAGCACTTTGAAGCGTTTTACTTATCCAAACTACTTCTACTTTCAATAAGCTATTTGTGACATCCTTTGTAACAAAGTGCTTATATAAATTCAACAAAGATTACTAAAAAAAGTAGTACTTTTTGGTCTTTGACATTTTTATACAAAATAAGAAAATCCCCACACTATTTCTGAAGTGTTTATGATTGCTTATTGAGGTGTTTACTTAATCCAAATTCCATATGCTTTTCAATAAGCAATTTCTAACAAGCTAATTCCAAAGTGCTAACTCGAGACGCAACTAATATTACTATAAAAATATATATTTTAGGGAGTGTTTGTGTTGGCTTAATAAATGGACTTGTGCTTGTAACTTATCAAATTTTCAATAATAAGTCAAATAAGCTACAACAAACACCCCGTTATCGGTCTTGTACCACTTTTATTTATATAAAACTTATCTAAAAGCAAACAAAATAAGCAATAAGAATACCTGAAGAAGCAAGGTTAAAAAGAGTATCAATATCAATATCAGCAGCTTCTTTAGCATCAAACAAAATGGAAGGACGAGTGAATGGTCTTTTATGAGGATCATTATCTGCTTTTACTATTGACCTTATTGCTTCTAATTGTGAAGCTATTGATGTCGCCATTATTCTTCTTCACTTCAATAATAAGTTTATTTATGATGTTAAGATAAACCCTAAACAGCCAAATGGGAGGTGGTTGCTGGGTTTTTTTTAGGGTTTATGGTTTGGTGGTGTATATGTTGTGGAGGTGGGTGTTTTTGTTTATGGCATTATTCGTCCTTTTACTATTTGGTGGATTGCATTTTAGATATTTGATTGAGGTAAAGGTGTAAAACCTCTTAAAGAAAACAAATTGGGTAAAAGACATAGAATATCAATGTACTTTTTGAAATTTAACATAATGAACCATTTATTTTTTTATTACCAATACCTCCAACTTACATTCAAATTTTATTTCAACATGAAACACATTACGAAATCATATTCCACGCGTCTTTTTTATTTTTATTTTAATTTCCACCTCATCCACTTAAACGACGTGGCACCCGGTTTATTTGACCAGCCCTTTTTTCTAACCCGCTTTATATAAACTGATTTGATAAAGTATAGAGGAGAGTTATTTTGGATACCCTCCTTTTCTTGGATACGAGGGGACTAATCTCAGCCCTCCATCTAAAATGCATAAAAGGCTAGGATTAAAATGATTTTTTGATTAAAAAAAACAAAAAAGGACGGAGGGGTATTTACGTCATTTTCCCTCACACACCTACCACCCCCAATTCATATCATCTATATCTAGTTACGTATTCTCTTTCTCTCTCATCAAACACACTTACAAAAAACACATAGTTTTACACCAATCAGAAAATACACACACACAAATCAAAGATCATCCACGAATCGCATTAAACATAAAAGAAAAAGATGTCGATGATGTTGTTGAAGAACAAATCTTAGCGATTAAGCTTAGAGTAGAAGATTCAAGTAAAAAGCTGATGAAATACAAGCTTAAAATTACTAATTCAGGTATAAAACACTCCATCTACATATTTTAATGTTTATAGAGTTTTTTATGAACATATTGTGATTTTTTTTAATTTATTGTGTTTATATAGTTAATACTGATGATATTTTGATGTTATTCTGATGTTAGCTGATGTTATATTAATAAGTAAGTTTTAAATAGAGTATGTTAATGTTATTAAGACTTTAATGAAGAAAATAAGTGATTAGAAGTTAAGTTTTTACTATTTAGAAAGAATTTGTTGATGATATTGTGATTTTAGAGACGAAATAATGGACTAGAAGTTAGTTTGAATAAGTAAAAGCACAAATAAGCTTTTGCTGAAGGTGTAGGCTAAGTATAAGACGAAGCCGAAGGCTTATTCTACGTTAAACATATATAGTATGACATGTTAGTAAAAAATCATATATGATAAGTTGCCTAAACAAACTGTAAAAACTTATGTAATGTATCATACATGATATAAGTTATGTTTTAAGCATTTATAATATATCATATATGATAATGTGATTAAAAATAAAATACAAGCAGTTTATGATCTCCTAGTGAGTAATTAAAAGTTAGTTGTGTGTATAATATCATATATGATAATCTGCTTAAAAAGTCTACTTCTGTAACACTATAATATATCATATATGATAATGTGCCTGAAAATAAAATAAAATCTTTTTATTTGTGTAGAGAAAGTTATTTACAAGGCATTTTGAAGAATTCAATCATCTCAAGGCCAGAGAAGGGAACATTAAGAAACAACAATCATCAGACCAAAGTGAGCTACAAAAAGACAATGGAACGGAGTGTGGGGTTTTCTTAATGATGCATATGGAAATCTACAACGGAGAGATTGCCAAGAACGGAGTGTGGGGTTTGCAAAGACGCACACGAAAAAAATGTGATCTCCATTTATTTTCTATAAATGATTTTGTAAACCATTTAAAACTAGTACAATGTCTTGCGGATTTGATTTTGAATATTATGTTTATTTTGTTTAAGTTTTATGCACACATTCATAATCACTCGTAAAAATAGCATTAGAACATGAACACATGTTATCATTGTTTAAACATCAAGTATGATAGTTGATAAATCAGTGATGATCATGTTAAATCATATGTGATATATGAAAGAAATCACATATGATACCTTGTTACCAAATTGTAAAATACAAATATCACATATAATAATTCAAATATAAAAGAAACTGATGTAAAATCATATATGATTTCCTATAATATCACATATGATATATAATCGAATCACATTCATGTAAGATCAAAACAACAAAATTCAAGTGAAAAAAAGAATTATAACACTTGTTCATATAACAATCAAACATAAAAGAGTACTTTTTTAAACAATAATTTCTTCTTGAACAACAACTTAATGTTGAACCATGACTTGTTCTTGATCTTCAAACCTCTTAGGGCACCTCTTCTTCTTGTAATCAAAACTTCCACATAATGAACAAGCATTCATGTTCTTCAATTTTGAAAATATAAAATGAATATAAAAGAATAAATAAACTGTTTTTTGGAAAAAAGAAATATCATATATGATAATCACATACCATGTACATATGACAAAGCAATATCATATATGATATACGTATGAAAAGTATCATATATGATATATCAAACACGTTAACCAAAAGCTACTTAAAACTGCTTATTGCTAACTGATAAGCTAAATACACCATAATTCAGCTTATATCAACAAATTAATTTAATAGAGCTTATTCAGAACATAAAAAATAGCTAATAATAAAGCTTATTAACACTAGCAACATAAATAAGCTAATAAGTTAGCTTGTAATTCATCAAAATAAGCTAATAAGCTAGCTTATAATTCAACAACACAAATTCAAATGATGATAATACATAAACTTATTCACATAAAGGACTTAAATAAATTAGCTTATCACTAATAACAAATAATTAAGATATTCGGTCAAAATAAGCTGAATAATAAGCTTATAAATTCGGATGATGATAAATTAATATGCTTATTCACATCAAATAAGCTAAAATAAGAACAGATCTGATGAATCTAATATGATGTTAATCAACTGAAGAAGGAGATAATCGATCGAAGATCGATCGATTAGATGTTCGTGATGCTCATATTGATGCTCGTGATGATTAGATGTTAGGATTAGAACTAATGAATTTGTTCCTGGTGATTGATCTGTTGTTGGTAGAGAGAGAAAAAACACGCTTTGTGTGTGTGTGTGTGTTGAATGAGTGTTTGTTAAAGAAAAAAATATTTATATAGTAGACTGAAATGACCAAGATACCCTTGCAGTGTAAATTGGGGATTTAATCTCCTTCGTCAGATGATATGGAGATGGAGGGTGGGGACGAGTCCCCCGATATTCAAGTTAAGTTTGGTATCCAAATGAACTTAAATCTAAAGTATAACACTTAACACTTTATAATATATTTACCAACCCGTTGACCTCCCAAAATCCCCAATCTCACTTCAAAACCCTAATTTACTCTTCCCAAAAAATAAACCCTAATTGATGCGTATACATTGATTGAGTTATGCCTAGCGGTATGATTTATCTTATATTTTTGTGTTTGTAAGTGTATTTTAATTATTGTAGAAACCTTAATTTTTTGAAACTATATTTTTCAGGTAAACCAAAAACAAAGAAATCAAAGAAGGGTGTTTTCACCATTTATTTGCATTACGACGGCATCACAGATACAACGTGACGTCGTCACAATGATATCCAAGACGGTGTCACAAGATTCCCCGACGGCGTCAGAGCACACGACCCAGCCCATTATCTAGAATATTCTCTTTCATGACGGCGTCACGATTAAAACGCGACGCCGTCACAACGTTTTTCCTATATATGCAAACCCGAATTTAGGGTTTTGAGTATGTAACTTTAGAATAAAAAGAGGGTACGAACCCTAGTTCGTTTAGCAGCTGTTGGGGACGATTCTAGGGCCTAAAAACCCTATTGTACTTCCTCCAACTCATGTTTTAATCAAGTAAGGTTTATTTAATCATTCAATATGTCTATGTGTTGTTTGATTTATCTATTTTCTTGCTTTATTAACATGCTAGGCTAAGCCTCCTATTGTGTTTATTTATGATTGTATAAAACCTAGAATGTAGATCTTAGTGGTATTGCTTCTTGTGATGGATGTGCATGTTAGGTCTTAGAAAACCAGCTTTTGTCTGCGTCACTGTTGATACGTCTAGGGAAACATGATTGTGTAGAAAGGGTACCATCGGGTAACAGTCTTCATACTACCTTGCCCTCTAATATGGTTGATCCACTCTTAATATATTTCACATGCACTTAGTATACTCTTAGGGGCCTTGTAATAGTTTTCATACTACCTTACAGGTGAGTTGCTCTAATGGAATACTAAGTAGACGACGGGTTCTATTTGGTATTTAATTATATATATTTTTATATATACTACTATTATATCGAACCACTCTGCCTAGGGAGTTGTAAAACTTCGTGTAGAAGTCTTACGACGACTGCATCATGTTTTTGGCGCCGCCGCCTAGGGAATAGTTAGGTATTGATCATAGTTTAGCTTAGTTCTACTTGCTTGAATCCTTTCAAGTAAGATTTAATTCCGCATATTAGCTTTCTTGTACTCTATCTTTTCTTTGTGCTATCTGTTTCGTAAATCTGTCACCATGACACGTTGCACCGTTAATAGGTTAACGAAACCTCTCGACGAACCCGAAAGAGAATTCCGAAGGCTTAGAAGATCCGCTCTGCGATCACATCAAAACGAATCTCTTGATATTGCCGGAAGAAACCTCTTTGATGATAAAGCATCTCCGTCCAACAACACCAGGCCTAAACCGCCAACCCTTCCCAAGACCTTGCATGAACATTCTCGCCCTACATCCTCCGATTTCCAAAATTTAATCACCGTTCCAACCGAACAAACCAAAAGAATCGTTAACTCACGCGACATCTGGTTGATTCAAAATACATACACTTTCCTCAGACTGAGAACCGAGGACCCCCTCTGCCATGTTAAACACTATCTAAGTATCGTTGATAACATACATGCTGATAGAGCCACAAGGGATACATCTAGGTTAAGATTCTTCCACTTCTCCCTCAAAGGAAAAGCTACAGAATGGCTTGACAGAATACCCCCCACTCAAGTCACGACGTGGGATCAGCTCGTGTCATGATTCCTCGACCATTTCTTTTCGGTTGGACGTACCTCAACCCTTAGAGACTTAATCCTTTGATTCAAACAAGGGGACGACAAACCCATCAAAAGTGCCTGGATCTGTTTCCAGGACTTAATCAACCAAGTCCCCCATCATGGAATACATAAATGGCTTCTGATGAAAATCTTTCATGATAACATGTCCTAGGATGATCGTAGGAAACTCGACCAGTTCACTCAATTCCGCTTCCACTCTCTCACCAAAGAAGAAGGGTGGATTCGAATTGAATAATATGTCCAATACCAAGATGATCTATGGGATGACATGTCACCACCCATGAACATTTCCTCTATTTCAGAAACAATACAACCCACATTCAGGAGGCACCTAAAAAGGGCTTGTAATTAAATCTCCTACCTCAAAACACCTACTCGAGAGGTTGGGCTGAAAAACCCCTACTGAATCTGCGACTACTGTAGAGGATCTCACGAGGCCGATGAATGCAAGCAACTTAGCCAGGCCGAACAGGTATGCTTATCCAGGGGAGACATCTATAATGACCTTTCCCTTCTGAGGTTCTATCAGAACGACGACACCCCACCATGGGGGAACAACAAACATAAAGAAAAAGGGGAGGATGGCCCCGAATGGATTGTCAGAAGTAAGTTTAAGGACGAGCTCGCCAACTTCATGCTCGAAAAGAAGTCTCACGCAAAAGGGATAGGAGATATGCTTGTCCAACATCGTAAGGAACTGCGTGAACAATACTCCTAAATACTCTCAACAATTAACAAAAGCGAAACTCCAAAACCCAAAGCACCGACTTTCGCCATAACAACCAGATCAGGAATTAGCATATAAGACCCACCTTTTCCAGCCCCACCACGACCAACGACTAACAACTTCACCGAAGGGGAAACCAAAAAGGAAGGGCCTGAGGGCGCCGAACCAAGCATTACACAAGAACCCGCCCCTCGGCCATCCATCCTTTACCAGCCTTCCAAGACATCCAATCTACCTTTTCCATCCAGATTAAAGAAGCAGAAAAAGGATGACGAGGATGAGCGGCTTCTTTCAATCTTTAAGCAAATTCATATCAATATGTCATTCCTTGAAGCAATGATTCACATGCCAAAGGGAGCTAGAGTTTTAAAAGGCTTACTTTCGCATAAGGAAAAACTTGAGAAAGCAGCCTCCTTAGTCAAACTTAGTGAGGAGTGTTCCGCTATCATTCAAAGGAGTCTGCCCTAAAAGAAAGGAGACCCAAGAAGCTTCACACTACCATGTCTCATCGGACCCCTGGCAGTAAAGAACGCCTTGGCTGATTTAGGGGCAAGTATTAACCTCATGCCACATTCTCTCTTCCGACGATTAGGGATTTCTAAACTCAAACCTACCAAAATGAGTATTCAGTTGGCCGATCGGTCTATCAAATACCCCATCGGGGTCTGCGAGAATCTATTGGTAAAAGTAGGCAAATTCATCTTCCCGGTCGATTTTGTAATTTTAAAGATGGACGAAGACGAGCTAGTCCTGATCATTTTGGGACGGCCCTTCCTCGCCACGGCAAGGGCTGTGATCGACGTGCATGAGGGAAAATTGAGTTTAAGGGTCGGAAGTGAAACCATCACCTTCAACATCGGGAAATCTATGAAATCCAAACACTCCCGCGACGACTACCTGTACTGCGCCGATCACACCGCTAAGCTGATCCAGGAACAATGGGTCGACACAGTAAATCATGACGGGAAATGGACTTAAGATGAAGAAGAGGAGGATTCTAACAAAGCACTCGCTGTTTCTTTTTACCCGAGAATAGGGGTGTAATCAAGTCAAGATTTTATCAAGTAACTCGAGCTTGAGCTTGAGCTTGACTCGATCAAGCCAAGCTCAAGCTTTTGATAGCTCGGCTCGAGCTTTTATCAAGCTTTTTCAAGCTTTAATATATAATAAATTCATATAACTAATTAAGGAGTAATTTGATTATTAACTTAATTATAAGGATCTATTTCATTAATAAATAAATAATGTATTCTAAAATGACTTTTAACCCTAATTAATCTAACGATTTATATTCTAGTGTTTTGTATTCTTCATACTTAGTTTTGACTTTTGAGAACATTAGCCAAAAGTAATCAAAAACTAATTAGTACTTTGGCTAATGTACGTTTTTGTTGGAATACTTTGTACGCTTGAAGATTGATTAGCACTTTGTCTTATGTTTCATTCTAATGTTGGACTTTGGTACGAGAATGTTATTGTTAGTTTTATTAATGTTTAATGAATCTACCTTAGTTTTCACTTATAGTTTTTGTTTGTTTTACTTTATGCATACGTTTATTGATGAGTTTGGGCGTTTGGCTATTAAATACATTAATGTTGTACACATTCAAGCTTTTCAAGCCAAGCTCAAGCTTTAATCAGATCCTACTCAAGCCAAGCTCAAGCCTATATGATTAAAGCTTGCCAAGCTATCAAGCCTACAAATTTTTTTCAAGCCAAGCTCAAGTCCTGTCAAGCTCGAGCTCGGCTTGACTCGGTTACACCCCTACCCGAGAACAGAGCCGGTGGAACCACTTGAATGGAAAGCCCTAGAAAATCAACTAAAACCATCAAGCGTGGAACCACCCAAACTCGAATTGAAGGAATTACCCGAGCACCTTGAGTACGCTTTCCTCTGGGAAAACAACCAACTCCCAATGGTCATCTCATCCGCATTGTCCACCGACGAAAAAACCAGACTCCTCGAGGTTCTTCGAAATCATAAAGGGGCGATCGCTTGGAGTATTGTTGACATTAAAGGGATCGACTCATCCTTTTGTACTCACAAAATCCTCATGGAAGATGAGTTCAGACCAAGTGTCCAACCTCAAAGACGAGTTAACCCCAACATCAAGGAGGTAGTAAAAAAGGAAGTCATAAAACTCCTTGACGCTGGATTAATCTATCCCATCTCTGACAGTCCATGGGTAAGCCCTGTCCAGGTTGTCCCAAAGAAGGGAGGGATGACCGTAGTAAAGAATGAGAAGGATGAGCTCATCCCACAACAGACCGTCACTGGATGGCGCGTATGTATCGACTACCGTAAGTTGAATAACGCGACCCGGAAAGATCACTTTCCACTTCCGTTCATCGATCAGATGCTCGAACGATTGGCTGGGCATGAATACTACTGCTTCCTAGACGGGTTTTCTGGATACTTTCAAATCCCTATCGCCCCTGAGGACCAAGAGAAAACCACATTCACCTGCCCTTACGGGACCTTCGCATACAAACGAATGCCCTTCGGATTATGCAATGCCCCAGCCACTTTTCAACGCTGCATGACAGCAATATTCCATGAGCTTATCGAGGATAGCATGGAAGTATTCATGGACGACTTCTCCGTCTTTGGTAGTTCTTTCGACCACTGCCTCAAAAACCTGGAGAAGATGCTAAAAAGGTGCGAGGAAACCAACCTTGTATTAAATTGGGAAAAATGCCACTTCATGGTAAAGGAAGGGATCGTCCTCGGCCATAAGGTCTCAGGTTATGGGATTGAGGTCGATAAAGCGAAAATCGAGGCAATCTCAAAACTACCATATCCTACGAATGTGAAAGCCATTCGAAGCTTTCTAGGACACGCCGGTTTCTATTAAAGGTTCATAAAAGATTTCTCACAAGTCGTACGCCCAATGACCCAGCTCCTAGTTAAAGATGTACCATTCAACTTCTCTGAAGAATGCATCCAAGCATTCGAGACATTAAAACGGGAACTAACACATGCACCAATTATGATCAAGCCAGATTGGTCATTACCATTTGAAATCATGTGCGACGCAAGTGATTATGCTGTCGGGGCAGTATTAGGACAAAGAATCGACAAACATTTCAAGCCCATACACTACGCCAGCAAAACAATGAACGAAGCACAAGAGAACTACACGACTACCGAGAAGGAGCTTCTGGCTGTTGTCTTTGCATTCGACAAATTTCGTCAATACCTGGTCTTATCCAAGACCATCGTCTTCACGGATCATTCTGCCCTGCGATATCTATTCACAAAACAAGATGCAAAACCACACCTAATTCGATGGATCTTGCTGCTCCAAGAGTTCGATATCGAGATTCGTGATAAGAAAGGTGCTAAAAATCTAGCAGTTGATCATCTCTCTCGACTCGAAAACCCCGACCTAGGGAAGCTAACCAGGGCTGAGATAAGGGACTTATTTCCTGAAGAACGGTTGATGGCAATCTTCGATAAGAATAATGATGATGTGTCATTTTATACACTTTTTCGGGGTCGTTTAACCCCCAAAATCGTGTGTTTATGCCTAAAATAGGTACTTAATTGTTCCTTTTTAGGTATTTTGCATTTGGAAGACATTTGGATGAATTACACATGACTTGGGCTCATTTGGAAAAGAAACGGACGAGATTACGAACCAACACCAAGACTCTTGAAGATTTGTGCTCACACAGCCTGGAGACGGCATCACAAGCCATACACGACGCCGTCACAACTCATCAAGTGACGACGTCACATTATTCAAGACGGTGTCAGCCCGCACCGCTCAAACGCATATCTAGAAGATTCTTATTACAACGGCGTCACGACTAAAACACAACGCCGTCGCGTCGTTTTTCCTATATATACAAACCCGGATTTAGGGTTTTAGATGTGTAACTTTAGAATAAAAAGAGGGTACGAACCCTTGTTCATTTAGCAGCTGTAGGAGACGATTTTAGGGCCTAAAAACCCTATTGTACTTCTTCCAATTCATGTTTTAATCAAGTAAGGTTTACTTAATTATTCAATATGTCTATGTGTTGTTTGATTTATTGTTCTTGCTTTAT
>BQNB010006142.1:1896-52258 GCA_026074375.1 Tanacetum coccineum | reverse complement strand
AAATTTTCCCTTATTTTGTCACCTACGACTTTGTTTCTAAATTTCTTTTCTTAGATTTGCTTGAGGTCAAGCAAAGTTTAAGTTTGGGGGATTTGATAACGCGCATTTTATACATATTTCTATATGCATTATCTATACTTTTATATATATTTATTGGTTAATTATAAGAACTTTCGATACTTAATAGAATATATTTGTCATTTTAGGTTCATGTGATGTGTCGTGGAAGAAAACGGAAGAATACACGAAGATATAGAGCTTAAACGAAGAAGTAAACTCAAGTTCTAGCTTCCCGACACCTGTTCACTGTTTTGGCCATAACTCGGTCATACAAACTCGGATTGAGTTGATTCAAGCGGCCACGGAAAGGGAATTCAATTATCTACAACTTAGAGAAACGGCCAAGAAAACGGCCAAAATATGTAAATGCCACAAGTGCGATGCACAAACTTTTCTGCAATTATGACGAATGCTCTTAAATGAGCTTGGCATTCAATGGAGTCCTTTCATATAGTTTCCACCCTTACTCTCCACGTTTTTAGACTTCACTATACTCTATAAATACAGCCCTCTATCCCTTGTTAATACATATAATTCATAAGAGGAAGAATCAAAGTCATAAGGGGTGAAACTTACACCAAGTTCACCGTTAATCTCCATTTCACGTAATCACCACCACGATGGACGAATTGGCTGAGTAATCCTTGATCCTGGAAGTGTAGTGACAGTACCTACGGACTTTTAGTTATTGGTTTATTGTTAGAATCATTGGTTTGATTCTTGGTTTTGGTTATTAGCCGTGTGTTTGGTTAATCGGACGTGTTGTCCCTTTATTCTCTCGTTACGAATACTTGGTACTTTCCTATTTATATTGTTGATGAAATATTCTGAGTTTACTCTTATAATATATTTGTCATGATGTTGAATATGGAGTAATCGTTTTATGTTTGTTTGGGCGTATCGTGATCTTTGATATGTAGTGTTTGGATATGTGTTGATTGATTTGGTAAAACTTATTTGATATAAGAACATAGGCCAAAAGGGTTCTTTTATATATGTGTTCTATCATTTCATCTAATATATTGGTTATAATTTTGTCTAAAGGTCGTAAGGATTCGTTGTTATTAATTAATATAATCACTAGTTACACTTAAAGGCTGAAAGGATTGTAACTTGCGTTGTCTTGATTTCTAAACTTATAAACACTATCCTAAACCTATCATTGTCTTTGTGATTATTGCCTAAACAAACATACTTTAATCATTTTCTTGAATCATCCTTTTATTTCTTTCTTTACAATATTCAATATATGCACGTTTTGGTTAATGTGATAAGTGACAATCATTTTAGCCTTAGCACCTTAATTACAAACTGTGAAAACTACAATTCTCTTGGGACATCCTGGACTTACCTAAGCTATACTATACACGAAAGGGTATACTTTCCCGTGTTTTGTTTTTAGTCAAAATTGGTATTTCTAGTATTATAAATATAAAGCTTGCAAAACACACATCAAGCCTTAACCCAAGTTTGATGAGCAATAAGGACATCTAGAGGAAGCACTTGTCCTTCAGCAGGAACATGCATAGCAGGTATGGGATGCTCCAAGAAGGTTAACTTATCCTCAGCTGTTAGCACAATGCGAATATTGCGGTACCAATCGATAAAGTTAGCTCCAGTTAGTTTCTCTTTCTCAAAGAAAGTCCTGAAAACCGAATTGTTTATGACTTGAATAGTCATCTACAATGAAAAAAGTTCAAATAAATAGTATTTTTGATAATTCATTCTTAAAGAAATTAACTACCCAATTAATTACTATTAAGACTAAGATCCAACTTGACCTCCCACTTATTACAGAATGTCTAACCAACTAGTAAACAAATGGGCAAGTGGTAAGCGGCGTGCGTTAATTGCATTAAGTGCAACTCTTAGTTTTATAAAACTTTCATGGAATTCGTAACACATATAGTAATGTCGTGAGCATGTTTAATCTCATCTTATGCTTCGGGTCCAAGGTCTGACCAAGCATACTCGATTAAGTCAACCAATGTAAGAACTTGCAAAAATTGACATAGATCTGATCTATGAAAAAATTACCTTGGGTTGGAATTAACCTTAAGTCTCACTAGAGAGATTAGACCAATTGCAAGTGTTCTTAGATTGAGCGGCATTGAATTAAATTACAAATAGGGTATCACATAGGTTTAATAAAGCATATGTCAAAAAGTGTTCAAAGAAGCATGCATACATCTTTGAAACACAAGTTAAGAAAAAC
This sequence comes from Tanacetum coccineum, assembly GCA_026074375.1. Classification (NCBI taxonomy): domain Eukaryota; kingdom Viridiplantae; phylum Streptophyta; class Magnoliopsida; order Asterales; family Asteraceae; genus Tanacetum; species Tanacetum coccineum. The sequence continues at coordinate 49,983 of BQNB010006142.1, read as the reverse complement.
AATTTGTTAACTTTTATTTAGGTGCTCTTTTACCGTGGGAAAAGAAAAACCAACGTATATATCGTACTCTACATGTGTCAAAAGGCACAAGTTCTTCGGATAATAAAAGTTCAATTAAAACCCTAGACGATTTCACCAAAACCATGTCCTTACACGAACTCGCACCTATGCGTCATGCCTTGCAAGTCATAATGTAGTGGTGAATGTCGTTGGTAAAGTTGCAAAACTTTTTGTTTAGAAAGCACATTATAAGCTAATACGTTTTGCAAGTCTCGTCATGAGAAGCCTTTTAAGACCATGATTATCAGATGTAAGTTGAACCCGAGTTGACACATAAGACTTTGCAAAATAATAACTTATAATAAACCAAGTTTCATAGTTTTATGTCCGTATTAATTTGTCAAAAAACATGTTTTACAAATAACACATAACACATAACAAGTCACAAGGAATTAATATATGTGTATTAATAGACAAAATTAAACCAAGATTCTAGTGAGTTCATCGTGGGAAGTCTTGTAAGACCATTATTATCGGATGTAAGTCGAACCCAAGTGACACATAAACTCGCAAGAATCTTAATTAAATTAAAATAAGTTTCAATATAACTATTAGTCCTTTTTAATTATTTTAATTTTTTTTTGCAAATAAATACAATTCACATGGAAGCATATAAGCAAATAAAACAGACATAAAGAAGGGTAGAGGTAAAGACACGCTTATCTAAAGTAGTAAATCAAATAATGTGTGAGTTCTCAATCCTCATTACAAGGAAGGAGTTTTCCTCGAAAAAAGAACCAAAAGACTGTCACTAAGTTTTCGAGCTGGTGCCTAGTGAAGTGCATACATAAAATAATTTGATAGCAAGATTCTTAAGGCTAAATGATAAATAAAAATAAAATAAAATCCATATTCAATTAACAATTTAATAGATCTACCATTTTTATACATTACTAACCATTAATATTAATCAAGATCTAACTTTTAATTAACTATACATGATAAGAATGCATGTTATTGCCATGTGTTTTTCTAATAAAACGATTATAGAAGTATACGTAGCGGATCTAGCATTTTTTTTATAGGGTGTAACCCATAACACTGTTAGGATTTTACAAACTACTTAACCAATTAACTACGAGTACGCAGCGGATTGGATATAGTTTGATATTATAGATTAACACCAAATTAAACAAGTAATTTACCAACCTTTTGTTTAATGAATTAAATTCAATAAACGAGAACATATCTTGATTCTTGAAACTTAAAGTGGTTAAATTACCACCTCTATGGTTGCTCACACAACACGTTACACGAGTACGTTATGATGCTAGTGATTGCTTCACGTAAACAAACAAACTTGTGTTATGATCTTGATTGCTTATATCGAAACCAAAACCCTAGATAAGGTGCGTTTTGGATCGGCTAGAAGTAACCAAACAAGGAAACTAGAAACCCTAATTAGGGTTTATACATGAGCCGAGCTAGGGAGGAGAGGAAATCAGAAACCCTAAATAATTTTAAGGTTTCGGCATGCTTTGGGAGGGGTGTACCGAAAATCACAAGTGTGTGGTTTTAGGGTTTTGTATTGTGTGAAGAATGAAGGGATTAGGAGTGTTTATATAATACCTAAACTTGTCCAACAAGTTTAGCTAGTCCCTCCAACACTTTCCACTTCCCGACACTCTCCACCCCTCCTAGAATCATCCATTGGGGCCGGCCTATCCAAGGGAGTCCAAGGGGATTCGTTTTTCGACTTTAAAGTCCCTCTCTTGTTATTTAACATGCATAAGTTAGTTAATAGACGTCTAATGGATAACTAACAATCGTTAAATAAATATCGTGAAACATATTATATATTTAATAAATATACACACATTATATATATTAAATACATAATAAACGTACTGTTCGTGTATTCTTGTGTGCCCCGATAGGCTCACGTATTTTTAGTCGTATAAATAATATACGTAATGACCACAAACCAACAAGCATTACTAGCAAACACTATGTACTTAATCGATTTTTGGAGTAATATATTTACCGGGTGTAAAAACCTTTTACCCAAAAAAGAGAATTCTATCTTCAAAATATTAAATATCAAGTACATGCACAAGTTTTATGCAGAACAGATTATATCGCCAAACCAAATAGCTTTTGGTTAGTTCGGTTATGATTCAGTTGGGAAATTGTAAAAGCAACGTTATTTGTTTAGCCATGATTTTTAAGCCTAATGTAACATAATTCATTTAAATGTTTTATTTAGTTTTAGTAAAAGATCCAATAGTTATTATTAAGGCCACAAAGGCAAAAAGAGTGATGAAGTATGGATCGGTGTCTTAAGGTTGGGCACTAAAAGGTCGGTCGACCAAGAGGTGGTCGAGGTCGTCGAAGGTCGCCATTGGTCGAGGTCGACCTTTTGGACATTTGGGTCGAGAACTCGACCTAGGTTGAGTGGTGTTTTGTGTGTGTATTTAATTAATTAAAATGTATTTTTATGGGGTATGTTTTTTGTAGTGTAGGTCGTCTTGATGTGGTAAAAAAATCGTCTGTAAGTCGCCGGACAGAAAAAGCTATATGGCAGGAAAAATAAAAGTCGTTGGTGGTCATTGTAGTGACCAGCCTAATATATAATTAGCAATGCTAGTTAATGAATAGTACGCAAACAGGGGAGGGGAGCGTTGATGTATTGTTTAACACTGTCGCCTATTTTTTATCCAGCTGACAAATCAATGTATGTCGACCCTTTCCTTGCCCCTGATGGTCTTCTTTTCTAAAGGCCCTCAAACTACTTTATAAAGAGCCTATGACGGGGATTCACGGTTGATCTTCTTCCGAGACTCTCCTTTTAAGTCTAGTTATGTTTTTTCTCAAGAACTCACACCAGCATCTGAAAATTCGCTGCGCTTACCATGTGTATAGTTCTGAATTATTAGCAAGTATTGATCTGTTACGTTGTATAACCAAGAGTCAGAATCTGAACACAATCGAGTGTTACTGGTCAAGTTTCGCTTTTCTGTACATAAGATTCAAACTAAATTTGTTTACTTAGACAAATATATTGGTAAATGAACTTGGTAGCTACAACGCATTAAAATTGAATTTATAAACTTGCAGGTAACAATAGATTAGTACGTTTTACATTTCTTGTTACAAGGAAAGTACAGCATAATAATAATATAAAACCAGGTTCAACAAGAGAAAGAAACATAATTATCAGTACAACAAAAAGGGTTTTAGAGACATATATTAGTGACACATTGTTATATCCGTGTTCCACTTACACTTTGCTAGAAGAGTGGTAAATTTATTAGAAAGAACGGTATAAGGGGTGTGGAATGTACCCATAGTGGGCCAATACAATTACGAGTCATTAAGAACCTGACTTTGCATTACCCGTTCCGGCCTCTAGATATATATGAAGTCTCAAAGTCTGCAGAACCAGCGGAAAATGGGAAGTTAACTCCGGAAATGAAAACTACGTGATCATTAGTTCTTCACATAGTTCTAGTAAAACTGGTAAGAGAAAGGAAAGGTAGTTATTCTTTCGGACCTCAGCATATTATAAGTTGGTTCATACGTTTCCTTGAAAGCTTGGATATTTCACAATTTTGATGCCTTAAAATAACCATGCGGTGGTACTTTTTCTTCGTCTCTGTTGTATCATTGAGAGATAATTTATGTGTTCGGTAATTGCATCTGAACATATACATTAGAGTTCTTCTATAATCTTCATGACCACTTAAGCAATACATTCTTGATTACGACATGCATTTACACCTAGCTAGATACATGAAAGGAATAATAGAAACTAAGAGGTTATGTGATTAACTCGCTTAACTAGTGGAAACTATCTAGTCGGTCACATATATATGTCCATCGATCATATCTATCAAGTCCGTCTGTCTTTTAGTAATCAATACTGATTCTTATCCATACTTTTTTCTTACATTGTAATTAACAGCAAGAAACATTTAATAGTTTTATAGCTACTTAGATGTGTTTTATTACCTGAGTGCATACTTCACCAAGCCAGGGATATGTATATTCATAAAATAGTCTTCCCAGTTAACAGACTTTACATCGAAATAGAACATCTCTTTCTCAGACCGGGTTACCGGTTCAACCGGTTGGCCCGCCGGGTCAACCCGGTTTTCAAAAAAAAAATAATAATAATAATATTTGCAATAATACAAAAAATTATATATATAAATTATGATTATACTTTATATTTAGCCTAAAAACGATTACTACCAAATATAACATGTAACAAATAAAATTACGTTGCAAATATATATAAAAAACTTACTTTATTTATAAAAAACATGAAAAAACCAAAACTCGGCCGGGTCAAACCGGGTCTCGAGAACCGGGTTGACCCGGGTCACCTTAAACCCGGCGGGTCAAACCGGGTTTCGAAAATATAAAACCCGGTTTTTATTGACCCGTTTTTTCGACAGAACCGGTTCAACCGGTTGACCCGGCCGGGTCGAACTGGGTTTCAAAACATTGCATATATGTCATTGTTTTAATATATGAATGTGGGGCCACTTTATATATCTATTTTAAAAAATTAATAATAAAATATATTATAAATTCTTATTTTTATACAAAAAACAAACAACTTTGAACACAACTCAATTCCAAGCCTAATTCAATTTTAAATCCAAATCTAAAACCCATCTACACACCAAACGGACCCTTAAGTTTGTGATAAGAACAAGGGTATAATTGTCATTTGTTATACCAATTATAATTATTAGATATTTTTTGCTATTATAAGAGTGGTGGGAACGGTCGTGACGTTCGGCTCGTGCCGTTCTCAAAAAGTGATGTCACGTCAACAAAATGTTGAACGGCATCAGAAACTGAACGGCATCACATTTGCTGGGGCATCCGTTGGCATCACATTTTCTGGTGTTGTTGGTCAATTTTTTTTTTCATTTACATAAAATATAACAAGAAATAAACATTGAGGGACTAAATGTGAACTTATATAAACAATGGGGTTTAAAATAAAAAATTTCATTAAAAAAATATTTTTTTGTATTACCTTGTCTTCATCTTCTTCCTTGCTGGTGTTGGTAGCCATGAACGAAAAAAAAGAATTTTTTTCATTAAACACTTCACAAACACAAACACGCACCCGTAAACACACATATAAACACACACACAAAAACACAACAAAAAAAAGAAAAAAGAAATGTCAACCGCGTGGGCTGTTAAGTTCGGCGCGAGAGCCGGAGTCGTGCGCTGTTTATTCGGCTTGTGACGTTCTTTGGCGCCAACGAACGGCGTTACCGTTCCCCCAACTCTAAAGATGTAAAATAATAATTTGAATATATATGATATTTTTAAGTCTTTGTAAGGATATATATGCAATTATGAGTTTTTGTTGGATATATATGTAATTATTAGCCTTTAGAGGGATGAGATCATTAAAGAACAATGTCATATCAAAGAACAAAAGAACACATCCTAGCCATCCATTTTTCATCAAATAATAAAAAACCTCACTTTCCACCTCTTTTTTAAAAATTAAATATCTTGCAAACGGTAAATCGTCAAACGACAAAAAATACACCATCGCGACGAGAATTAAATCATCTTTCTATAGAGGGGGCACTTCTCATTTTTAAATACATTCGACACCTTTTTTCGAAATTTTTTTTATAAATCACGTCTGAAAAAATCACATTGATTGTAAAAAAATCGCTTCATATACTTTGACGATTTTTTAGCGTTAAACTTTCGCGCAAGAAAAAAATTAACACTGATTTGTAAAATCACTTGTGATGTGTTGTTTTTAAAAATCACGTGTTGATTTCAAAATATCATTGAGTTCACAAATCACTTAGATTTTAAAGTAATAAATCACTTTGAATTCAAAAATTCAAAAATCGCATGAGAATTTACAAATTTTACGTGTGATTTTTTCAGTAATGAATCACATTGATTTTTCGAATCAAGTGAGATTTTCGAAACACGTGAGATTTTTTGTCTGAGCGAAAATTAAAAAAAAAGTTCGTCGAAAGTATATAAAAGGCCCGTCTATATAAATATACTAATTATCATCGCGATGGTAAAATTTAAATTTGTTGTAACGATTTACGTTTAAGATAATGTTTAATTTAAAAAATATGATGAAAGTGGGTTATTTAATTAAAAAAACAATAGGATTTAATATAAGCCTTAAGATAAATAAAATGGATGAGAATTAGGAAAAAAAAAAAACAGAGAATTAAAAATTTGATTTTTAATATTGGACAATGTGGTCTATATAAGATTTTCTCATATATGCAATTCTATAAAATTTTATCATAATTCATAATAACTTATAAAAGTTTATCATTCATAATAAACTAATATAAGCCCACAGTCTCAAATAAGCCGAAAAATAGGGCTTATGTTATATAAAGCTACAAAATCAAATAAGCTCACATAAAGCCGCAACATGGGTTATTGTTTATTAATTTGAGTATGTTGAGCAAAAACTAGTTTGTATATGTTGTAAGCTGTAAATTTGTTAACATTAACTACAATCTGTATTTATTTCAATAAAAGTCTCTGTTAAGTTAGTTGTATTACTGTAAATATAAGATGTAAAAAGAATAAAAAAGGACATATTTGAATAGATTATAATATGGTTGGAGGGTATATAGTAGATTTAAGAGTTTTTAACAGTTCCTAACAATTTTAAAAACTTCATAAATTAGCTTTTCATTTAGGAGCTACTTTTTAAATTAAAAGCTCGAAGTTGATGCATCCAAACAGAGCTACTTATTCCGAAGAAGACTATTTTTGTAACAAAAAACTTACAGCTTCAAAAAACTCCTGCCAAAATTCACGCTGGCAATTTTTTTATTGGAATGTGATGAAATAAAATAAGAGATGGTTTTATAAATGGACACTTTATTATATTAGATTACTAAAACGAATCGCGTATATCTATTTTACCAAAATGAACTTTCCACAACCATCCGTTAGATTTAAGACATCTAGCACATCAAACAACTATTAATTAGGTGCATGATGTTTATCGTGTGCACATAATGTTGTGCGTCTTATGCATATGCCACAAACAAATAAATTGTCTATGCACCGATGCATAAGTTGTGAGCCTTGATGCATAAGCTTGTGCGCCAGGATGAATAAGTGTGGTGCACTTGATGCATATCTTATGCATGTGCACCTCATGTGTATCCTATGCGCCAGGATGTATAAGTGTTGTGCACTTGATGCATAAGCGTCTAAAAATAGTGTGTGCCTAGATGCATCTTTATCATTTGGTGTTAGGTAGTTGTATGCAATAAAAACTTTGCAAGTGAATAAATGTGGATTGATATATGCATTTATTTGAAGAAGAAAAAAAGAAACACTTTTTAGTCAAAAAAATATGATGGGAATAAAACTAAAAAATGCACCTTTCACTGACATGGACGCATGGAAAATAAAAAGTGTGGTTGGTTCATTTTCGTAAATCAATGAAAGTTAGTTCATTTTGATAAAAGTAATATGCTATTAGGTTACTTAAATGATTACCTTTTATTAAATTAATTGCCAAAAGCGAAATCAAAGATCAAATAAGTCTAGCTTATGCGCCGGTATGCGTAACCTTCTGCGCCGGTATGCCTAACCTAAGTGCACCTTGGTTCGTTTTGGTCAAACAAAAAAATCAATCCATATTGGTAAAAGAGGTATATAACTAGGCTTGTTTAGTAATTAACTTATAAAATAATAATGTGGTGAGGGGTGTGTGGGGGGTCTTATGAAAAATGAAGAGTAAATTGAAAATCATTTCCTTAATGTTTCCAGAAATTGCAAAAATACCATCGAAAACAATTTTGTTTCCAAAGTCCTTTATGCTGACGTGAAGGTGCAAAAAAGCCACTAGAGCCAAACGAGCGTTATATAACAACTCAGTATTTTCATCAATGTAATATACATCTATTAAATTAGATGCAATGTAACATCTATATATACCACCTTTTTACAGGGAAATTTTTGCTTTATTCTATTATGTAACGTAGTTTACATAACTAAAGTAAACGAGCTCACGCAACAACCAATGTCATCTATATTTATGTTTATATCATCCTAATGTGTCAAGTCAATGTTCTAATATCATTTTTACTAGATACGTTATCCATTTAATGTACTTTTCAAAACGCTATTTCAAAACAAGCATTAAACGTTAACGTTTATATCAAAACCCTAATTATATGTAATGTATACATATAAACTGAATGTGCAAACCTTCAAGCATGTGTACAAGTGTACAATGCATAATATTTGAATTATATTTTCCCTCCAAGTCAATGTACAAGGCCTAAATACTCAATGTACAAATCAACAATGCATGAATTCAAATAAGCTCATTTTCCACCATTTTCATTCTAGATTTCGTACCACCACTTTAGCACAAGGTACAATACTCAATGCACAACTTCTAAACCCTAAACCTAAACCCTAAGTTATCCTAAAACCCTAATCTAAAACCCTAAACCCTAAACGAAACCCTAAACTAGTTCTAAACCCTAATTCGAAAACATTTAACTTAAACCTAATCTTAAACCCTAATCCTAACATTAAACCTTAATCCTAAACCCTAATCCTAACACTAAACCTTAATCCTAAAACCCTAATCTATCTTAAACCCTAACCCTAACTCGAATTTAAAACCAAAAACCCTAAACCGAAACAAAAAACGACACCATTTTCTTTCATTTTTACCCATTTTTAAGCTATCAAGCACCTCCCTTGCATCACCATGACATCACCTAGCAGCCACCCTAGCACCTTACAAGCACCTTATTCACCTCCCTTGGCCACCAAGTTGTAAAATCACCTCCTTGTCACCCTATATATGCCACGGCTTCACCACCACCCCACAACTCACCATAGCTATTTTTCTAGCTCACCTTACTCATCACTAGCCCTCCCTTAGTCATCTATCTACATCCCTAGATCCATTACATCAAGTAAACTTGGGCACTAAGGCTTGTTTCACCCCTATATATAGCCGAATCCAAGCAACCATTCAAACACACCTCAAAACTCATCAAATACAACAATGGAGTCTTAAATCAGACCAAGAAGGATCAAGTGAAGTCCCTAAGCTCATAATAGAATCCAAGAATCAAGAGAAAAGAACCCTTGAAGTCGTTACTAGGCGTACGAACCCGAAAACCCCATTTCGACCCATTTTAGCTCAAGTAAGCTCAAAATCTTGTTCAATAAGCTTATAATCTGTATTAGAATGTTCATAATACTCTTAAGATCATATATGAACTCTTGTTAAAGCCTTGAATCCTCAAACCTATGTGTTTTTGGTAAAAACCCTAAAAACGACCCGTTTTGATTTTCTAGCTAACGAATCCTTTTTCTAAACTTTTGTTACGTTAGAACATCTTATTTTTAATTATTCTAATAAGCTATAGTCTACAAATATCATTTGGAACCCTAAAATAAGCTTGCATGGCTTTTTGGACTTGATTTGCCAAACTCAATTTCATCACCTACTTCAACAATTATCATTCATGAAGGCTCTAAAATTTGTTGATTCACATAACATGACGCCTTTACGTGGAAAAAATCACGGAGTAATGTGATTTGATGAGATAGTGGACTTTCTAAATGCTAACCCAATAAGATATGCCTTAACTGTAAGTCCAACTATCTATGTGTCTTATATTGAGCAGTTTTGGTCTACTGCAAAGATCAAAACAGTCAATAATGAAAGACAAATACGTGCCAAAGTTAATGGCAAGACTATAGGTAATATTTGAATCATCTTGTGAGGAGAGATCGTCTAGTTTAATGATGAGCTGATAGTATTGCTTTGTCTATTAAATTACTAAAATTTTTGAAAACCTTTCTAATGATGGGTATATGAGAATCTTTCTATAGCTTACTTTTTTATATAAATCTTATTATTCCCTTAATGGAAAGTTTAAGTATCTTATCATACCATCTTGCAATGGTTATGTTTCAAAATCAACCATGCTTGGCAATGAATTTGGTACAATTATTGCATCTTGCTCCGTTATAATATTTGGCTAGAATCAATGATTTAATTTTTTCTAAAATTGATTTTTGATGGTATGTTGAGAAAAACTTGAATCAAAATTTTAAAATGTTTTTAATGTATCCTAGGTTTTTTACAGCTATTTTTGAACAATATAATTGTATATCTTGAAGCAGTTTTACATTGATGAATATGTTACACTCTTCGCATACTAAAAAGGTTTTTGCAAAACTATGAAGGAAAGGAAAAGGTTTTTTAGGATAATTACACCATTGTTTCCATCTATGTGGCTCATAAGCAGTGGTAGGGTGTAAGTTCTGGACAAACCACTTACCCCAACACACACCTATACTGCTTCACTATCTAATATTGAACCAATCCCTAATGTTTCATCATCATCACACCCAAAATGAACCCAAAATAGGAAAACAAAAGAATGGCCACTAAGTATCATCAGTCTAGTGGTCAGACTTACCCTGGTAATAGATAAGACTCGTCCATAGGAGAGGAAGATATAAATGGAAAGGGCTAACATACTGCTTTCTAGCTTAAAGCAGAGGCGGACATTGGTACTATACTAATTAGGACCCAATCTATGGCAACACTTAATAAGTCTATTCCTTAAGGAACTGGTTCAGGTAGTGGTCCCAGGCGCCAAGACACCATATTAGGGGACAGACCTACTCAAATTAGGTTTAAGAGGTTGTCTAAATAGTCCAATGATCCACCTCTCTTAAGAGTTAACACACTTAGAAGTGGGGAGGATAGTATTAAACTAAATGAATTGATGGAAATTTGTACAAAATTATCTGAAAGGGTTCTTGCCTTGGAGAATATCAAGACTGCTCAGGATTTAGAAATTATTAATCTAAAGAAGAGAGTCAAGAAGTTGGAAAAGAAGAAAAAGGCAAGAACTTCACAACTCAAGAGGAGGTTATCAAAGTCAGGATAGAGTCTTCTGCTGATAAAAGTTTAGGTGATCAGGAGGATGCATCTAAAACAGGGGAGGAATATAGCTGAATTTGACCAAGATGAAGGGATTTCATTTGTTCAAGAGGATGTAGAGACTCAGGGGAGGTATGATCATGATATTGAAGTTAATACTGTCAGTGCATCAATTACTAATGCTGGTGTATCTATTAGTACTGTTGAGCCAAGTACTCCTCCAATATAAACAACAATCTCTTTATAAAAGATAAAAGAACTCACCATGCACAGACTCTCTTATGAAAATGAGGAAGAAGAAATCAAAAGAGAAATCAAAATAAAATCTATGGAAAAAGGGATGTATCATGAAACTGCTATGAGACCAAAAAGAGGCGTGTATTATGAAAGAAGCTAGTAAAATTACTTCAAGGACAATAGTACTCCTCAACAACAACATGGGGGTGAATTCAGAGGCGGTGGAAGAAATAAAAGTCAGGCAGAAGGAAGTTAGAAGTGAACAAAGAAAAGAACTTGATGTAAATGCTAAAAGAATGTTGTCAAGAGGACAAAAGTAGAGGATGATGCAGAAAGGCAGGAAATAAAAATTTGTTTAAGATAGTTCCAAAGACTTATGAAGCTTTCATGTTGCAATCATTTGCTACAAAAGTATCAAAATAGTTAATTGGAATAAGACACACTTTCTAGCAGAAGACATTATGTATTATGAGATCATCGGGATGTTGGATAGTACTAAGTGTTTACAAATATTAAGTGTAATGCTGATGATTTTGGACAGATAGGTGTGTTAGATTTGTACAAGCTGGGTGGTAAATAAAAGAAATATTGAGACAAACAAGTCCGAAGGATATGACATATTACTTTGGGGAGGATTTCATAGTTCTTTGGGTACAGAGGATGTTTTTCTCTTTATTACAATTTCCGTGGTTTTGTGATAAGGACACAAATTCAATTTAAAGGGGTTTTTTTTTGTTATATTAAAGTCGTATTTGGGTTATGTGTGTCGTATTTTTCTCCCCATTTAATTCTTTTATGGTTTATGTTGATTATGATGAAAGTGGGAGTCGTCTTGTTTTGTAAAGAATGGTCATTTGTTTATGTGTTATTATGATTTAGGATGGATGTGAGTGACCATTCATTGTTATAGAAGGAGTGTCCTTCGTTGGGAAGATCTAAAATGAATCCGAATTCTTTTAAAGTAAAAAAGAAATCTATCTTCATAGATATTGAAATAGACAAACCACTTATTGTTCAATTTATAGAGTTGAATGGAATGATAGAGTTCAACAAGAAATTATAGGTAAATCTTTCCATCTAAGTGGTAGAAGGATTGAAAGCCATTTTAAAGAAAATTTCTTCAAGATTGACTTGAGTGTTAAAGTGTTTATCAATGATTCTTCCTTCATGTATAGTTCGACTAGCAAAGTCTTCATATGACATTTGATATCTAGATAGATTAATGTGATTTCAATGAGAAATTATTATTCATGATAATGACTTGATAAGTGAAAAATACAATGTAAGTATGTCTATATGCACTTGATGTGGGTGTGCGGTTTGCTTGACTCAAATAAAAGAAAATTAGTGATAGTACTAGTAATAAACAAACCTTAATGCACAACTTATGTTTGATATTGCTCAAGATGAATAGAACGAAAAATGCTTATGAATTAAGCATCTCGTATATACATTCATGAGATCTAATGAAAAAATATTTTTGCGTTGTATTAACAATGTAGTTAAACAACCCTTGTTTTGAAAAGTTCCTATAAGTGAAAATCATAACTTAGGTTTTTGTTGAAAATTGATTGTTGGTGAATCGCTTTAATTATGCTTTTTGAGTATTATAGTAGTTATACAATGTTATATAGTAATTCTAATTACATGAAAATAACAAGAAAAATTAAAAACCCTAAATTATATGATTTGATTAAAATCAAAACCCTAGATATGAAATTAAAAAGGAAATAAGATGAAATCACTTACAATAGTTGTTATAGATTGATTATCTGTTGATGATCTTGTATATTAGTTGCTCCAATTGCTGATTAAAGTTATGTTTGTTTGAGGGTTTTGGTGTTTGAGTTCGTGAGAGTGTTTTTTTAATACTTGTTGTGGTCCCAATTTGTTTAAAATTAGTTATTTACCCACGATCTGTGACACACGGATCCACCTAAATAACGTACAGATCTCCTTATGGTGGATCTGTGGTCCGCAAGTCTCCAAAAATACGGACATAGTTGATTTTAGAGTAAATTGAGATACGATGTTGTGTTTTTGGCAATTGGAATGTGTTATACATACTATTAGGGGTATGTGATATAATTTTCGGAGTCGACGTCCAAGTTTTGAGTGAACCGTGCAACTTTTCATGAATTTCCTGATGGAATTTCAACGTAGTCGATCCTACTAGGAGTGTGTTATATTTTAGCATAAGTTTGATCATTACTAATAACACAATCATTTATAAACATTTAGACTCAACAAAGCATCGTCAACACCAGTGTGAGTTGCAATTCGATGATTGTTCTTTTTGTCTTTTTCAATCGATTTCGTAATTTTCATGTATTGACCATACATGTAGACTTTGAAGATATCTATGGTCATTTTATTAATATTTTCATTATCTAGTAAAATTCTAATCTCAATTATGTTCATGATCAGAAATTTTGTAATTGGAACTTGTAATGAGAATTAACATCTTTTGAATAATGAATAACTACTTCATTAGAGTGTCCGCTTACGATTATTTTTTAGGATGATGAAGGGTCACTATCCATGATAAGTTCCATCATTCCTAATCCTAATCTTAAATAATTAAATACTTTACGTTTTAAAGGCTTAGTAAATATATCGGCTATATTATCTTTAGATGCAACTTTCTCGATAGAGATATTGCCCTTTTGGACGTTATCGCGTAGAAAGTGGTGATGGATTTCTATATGTTTAGTCAATGTTGCAAAAATCGGCCTAGGCAGCCTTGTAATCACCGATTCTAAGCTACTCGGCCATACACCTTGGAAAATAAGGCAAATCAGGTCAAAAATTGGCCAGGTCAAAAATCGGTCAAATCGGTCAAAAATCAGTCAAATCGGCCTAATCGGTCAATGGAAGTCAAACATTTTTTTACAAATGTGACTTTGAATTTTTAACTGTTAACTTTTATTATGTATATCTATGTTTTGAACAATGTAACTTTGAACTCATTTAATTTTAGTGTATTTAAAGTGTTGTATCCATCTCATACAAGTAACTTTGAAATTTATATATAAAATCTGCAAAACCGATTAATCACCGATTAATCACGCTTAGACCAATTACAGGCTACAGGGTGGTCGACCGCCCGACTAGCGACTCGTGATTTTTGCAACATTGTGTTTAGTTCTAGAATGTTGTACGGGGTTTTTACTTAAGTTGATAGCTCCTTTATTTTTGCACATAATCGAAACGTCGTCGAGGCGTATACCGTAGTCGATGAGAGTTCTTTCATCCATAGTGCTTGTTGACATGCCTTTCCAACGGAGACATATTCGGCTTCGGTCGTGGAGATAGAAAGGGCCGTTTGTTTCTTAGCAAACCAAGATGTTAAACTACATCCCATGAACGTGCAAACGACACTAGTTCTTTTGTGATCAATGTAATCGCCTGCGTGGTCAGAGTCGGCATAAACTACAGTTTCTATTCCGGTTCCTTTCGGATACCATAATCCTAAGTGACTAGTTCCTCTAATATACCTAAATATAAGCTTAACGGCTTCTAAATGGGTAGTTGATGACATCAAATAACGTCTATTTTATAGCATCATTTATCCTATGATATTAACCCATTTTGTATAGTTATTGCAAAGAATTGTTACTTAATCATTTATATTTGAGAATTGCAGTAAATATGGAGTAATTGGTTAAAGATAGCAAAAGGCGCGCATTCTAGAGCTTAAATGAAGATATTTTGTAGATTACTATTCAGAAGACCAATACGCCGTATCCATCAAGAAGATATGGCATATCCGTGCCTGCACTCACCAAAGACCACAAAAGATTAAAGACCAATACACCGTATCCAGTATTTAAGATATGAAATCAATATAATATTCTGGAAGATATCAAACGTGGTCCCTACTCCAAGAGATCCCCAATACGTCTTATCTAACCTATTGGATACGTCGTATCGAACCGACTTCTAGACCTTATAAATAGAAAACTCAAAAACGAGTTTTAAGTGTGCTAAATCATATTCTTGATACCTAAACAACAAAAGTTGATTTTCAGAGGAGAAAAAGAGCAGAAGAGGTCGAGCAACGTATTCAACTCCATAGGAGACATCGTGTAATTCCATATACTTTAGTAATCGTTTAGTTTTTGGTATCTTGGCTAAATAATTGCTCTTGTATTTATTATGATGTTTGAAGGCTAATACCTTTGGGTATTAGCCATTATTATGAAGATTTGAATGTTTGGTATTTGTTTATATCGATTTCTTGATTTATCGTTGAGTGCTTGTTTATGTTTATCAATTTATACTTGTTTACGCGCTTTTGTATGCGACCTATCATTCAACTGGATCTAGTGAAAGCGGACCAAGGGGATCTAGAGTCCGGGATAGCTCTCCATATAGTAATTTATACATCTAGAATAATAGTTACACAAATATTGTCCCTCTAAGTCTGTGTCTAAGATACACTTTGGGCTTAACTAGTTAATTGGATATTGTCGATGGTTTATTGTTCGAGTTGACTAGCAGGTGACTAAGATAATTCAACAAATAACGTTTTGATTCCATTGGATAGTTTGACAAGTGGACTACTAGTGTATAGATTGCCATTAAGCGGTAAGTGGGTAAAGTCTCTATAAGCTAGGGTTTAACAAGATCACCATTGCTTTAATCCCTAAGATAGATTATAATCAGCAAATAAGGATGCTTTATGCGAATGCTTTAATTGTGACATAATTAATGTGTCTGGGTCTTAGGAATATGTAACGCCTAAGTCTAAGAATGATATGCCACCTCGAGAGAAGAAATCATTGCACTTAATAAACAAACCAATGTTCTAATCGGATTAATAATGGTTAATACAGTTTTCTTATATAAGGTTCGACCGCTCTTTTATCTTTTGTCTATTAGCTTGCGCGGGTAACAGTTTCTTGAATTGATTATAGTCACCAACCAAACCGTGCCAGTCTCTCAGGCTGAAAACCCCCTTTTCCCATTAGAATTAGGATTTAGACTGACATAGGTTTAACATAGGTTTAGATTAGAATATAATTAACATAGAGTAGACAACCAAGATATTAATTAAATTGATAGATTTAACCTGGCTCCAAGTGTTCAACACCCTACTTACCACGAAACTACTACAGATCGGGTACATTGCCCATTAAAGTGTAGTTTTTGGTTAAGTCGGCAAAATATAAATTTAAAACTTGAACTATCATAAATATACACCACACAACGACACATCAAGTTTTTGGCGCCGCTGCCGGGGAGTGAAAATTAATCTTTATTTTTATTTTGATATTTTGGTTTTAAACATTAGATTAGATCTAACCCTTAGGATTAGTGTAATTTAGATTAGTGTACATTCTTGTATATTCTGTATATTCTGTATATTTACCTTTAATTGTTTGCTTGTATATTTGTGTTTAATTATTTGTGTATTTAATTGTTTTTCTTGAATACACTATTCTGGTCGATAGTTGAATACATCGTATCCAATTCCATCAGATACGGCATATCCAGTTCTCTGTCCAATACAGCGTATTTACCCAACAGATTAATACGGAGTACCCACTTCCATTGGATACGTTGTATCGATCATCTGAGACAGAAACTGAAATAATTGATTTTCATGCAAAAATTTTTTACCTTCCTTCGAAACAAATCCTACTGATTGTTTATCCCTTATTTCAGGTAGTGCATGACAAGGAGTTTGACGAATGAAATATACACACCTTACAAAGATCCTAAACGTGAGTTCCGATCATCAAGGAAACACTTCAAAACTCTAAGTCTTGACGAATTAAGATCACCGGATTTCAATCTACTTTCTGACCAAGAACACTCGGAGGAAGAAGAAGAGGAAGAAATAATAAAAAAACAGTAAAAAAAAAAAAAAAAAAAGGGCGAAACATGGAGCAATAAATGAGAAGGACACCGAACAGACTTATGGATTGGGAGTTAGCTAGGACTAAAATGATAAACAAAGAATCAATTTGAAAATTAAGGATAATTACTTAAGGAGCTTCGAGTGAGAAAACATTTAGCTGTTCGGATAATAGGATGAAATTGAACAAATGAGAAAGTTCTCAAATTAGTTGACTTATTCATGTTCCTGACTTCATGTGGATTCAAACTAAATGCTTTGAGTCATCCTTTATATCCTTAACTAGAAGCCAGCAAGCCATTGGCTATGAAATGAACCAAATGGTTCAATCAAAATGGGATAGATCTCTAAACTAAGTTTTTGTACAAATATGCCCACCTGGTTGAACTGCGAAGAAATAGGGAAAATTCACACACTTTCAGCAAGAGCCAGATGAAACCTTTTATCAATGTATGGGAGGGATTGAAGGAATCGTGATGGAAGTATCCTTAATTTCTATTTGACTAAGATGAGGAAGGAGGTGGATTTTGTTTCTATAATGGGTTGGATTTCTGACACCGACAGATTCTTTGACTAAGGATGGTGCCGTTCCAACTAAGACTGTTGCAGATGCCAAAACGGCCATCCAAGAAATGCTGAATACTCTCAAAAATGGCACAATGGAACATCTAGAGGAAGAAGTACTAAGACTTTGACGGGGATAAAGTAATACAAGCACAATGAACAATCTCGAGGGAAGAGAGATATAAAGAAAGTGAAGAAAAGATTTATGTGGCTCAAGCTTGGTTACGAGCAATGCTTAGGACCCCCCCTATTACACCAAAGATTGCCCATAAAAATAAGAAGGGAAAACCCTAGAAGATGCTTACTACATGTAATTTGGTGGACCTTTTCAAGGAAGGGGATATAGAGCAACTGCTCCAGGGTATTATCAAAGAAACAATGCCAATCCTTCGTTACAAGAGCGAAGGCAATCTATGGAAGAAGTCCTGAGCAAATTCATGAGTGAATCAGCAAAGAGACATGAAGAAAACTCTAACTTGATCAAAGAAATCCGAGCTTCGACAGATATGCATAAGGAACCAAGGAGCATCGATCAAAAGTTTACAAATTCAAATCGGGCAAATGAACAAGGTACTACAGGAAAGAGGATTTGGAAGCTTACCAAGCTCAACTGAAACAAACCCGAGAGATCAAGTCATGTCGAGTTCAACCATTATTGAAGCTGATTCAAACTTGATACGCCGTATTAGATCTACCCAATACACCGTATCTACTAGACAAAACAAAACACTATTTTACAAGCCAAGACAAACGACAGTTCCTTTTCCTAGTCGTTTGGAGGATCATTACTGTGATGAAGAGGGGAATTATAGAGCAAAATTTACGGAAGCTTATGGAGCTTCACTTATCAATAACACCATACCCCGAAAGGAGAAAGACCTAGGGAGTTTCAATTTACCTTGCTTTATTAATGATTTTTTGATTTTTGTACAAAGCCCTTGTTAGCTTAGAAGCTTAGCATTGGGTTTTGCCTATCTCGACCTACACTTATACTTGGATTAGGCGAATTTGCTCCACAATAGTTGACATTGGAATTGGCAGATAAGATTTGTGAAATATCCCAAAAGGTATAGCACTGAAAACGTACTAGTTGGATTGGTAAATTTTCTTTCCTAGTAGACTTTATATTATTGATATGCCGATGATATCCAAAGTGCCCTTGATCCTCGGAAAAACCATTTTTTTCTACACCCGTGCTAAGATTGATGTTATACAAAGAAAAAGATTACATTTAAGAGTTGGAGAAGAGAATATGATTATTTTCAAAAGTGGTTAAACTTGCTTAGTAGTATAATTAAGAGGGTCTACTTGTAAGTTGAGAGAATGAATGGACTTGATCTAGAGGCTAGGATTATGGGAGAGACTTTGGTGTTAAATAGTTCATTAGAACCCTTTCCATAGAAGACTAATTGAAATTAAATGATCTAAATAACCATTTGAGCTTAGGGATAATTCAAGGAGATGATTTAATACCCCACCATGGAGGATTGTGAGGTATGAGGGTATTTAGAA
The DNA here is from genome assembly GCA_026074375.1 of Tanacetum coccineum. NCBI lineage: Eukaryota > Viridiplantae > Streptophyta > Magnoliopsida > Asterales > Asteraceae > Tanacetum > Tanacetum coccineum. The sequence goes on along the minus strand of BQNB010006142.1, from coordinate 30,835 downwards.
CTAGGAATGAAGATCTTGATACAGGGAATGATGATTACCTTGTTATTATTGGACAAACGATATAAGATCCATATATGTGTGATCACAACTTAAAGTTTTGATTGCTATGATATAGGATTTGAATTTACTACGCTAACTTTTTCACATTATTGTAAGTCAACATAATGTAGAAAAATTCATAATTTTCCCAAAAATAATGAAAAATAAGTTAGTGTACAAAGGGTAATGTTGTAGAGCTTAAGAATGTGCCAATCTTTGTTGGAACATTTTTCGGTTATATCTATTTTGCAATTTTGGGAAAAAATGGATGAATTTATGGTAAATAATGAAATGGGCGATTGTTATTTTATGGCGAACCGATTCTTAAGAGAAGTTAGGACTAAAACAAGACAGTTCGATGAAATTATTACCATTTACAATGGTAATGATGAAGTAACTTACCAAATGGTGCGATCACATCCGAGGTTTAAAAGCCATACTAATGAGCAATGCAACAAAAATCCCACCATTACTAAAGGTAAGTGAGAAAGATAAGAGGAGTGAAATCTTGCCTGCATACCAAAAGCTTAAGGATTCTACAAAGGAGTTGTGAATCTAGGACCCGATTACATTAGAGATGTGAAGATGAAAGAATGGCTGACACGCGGGTACATTAGCGTGCATGAGTTGGAGTAAAAAGGAAGCTGAAGAAATGTCTAACTTAAAGACTTTGCTGTAAACAAAAGTGCTTCCCGAGAGACAACCCGAAATGTTATTTAATTTCGTTATCAAGTCTGTCTTCCCAAACATCAATACGGCGTATCCGCCCCATACCATACGGCGTATTGATTGTTTGGACATTATCAGTCTTTACTTTTTATGCACTTTAAAAACATTATTGTTAGTTCTGTGAATACGCCGTATTCATTAACTTGATATGCCGTATCCCCAGTCTGACCCGTAATTAGTTTTTGTTAGTTTAGTTTAAATTAACCGTAGGTACCAAGATAGGAATACACCTGTTTTTCCTATATTTTACGCAGGACCTCGTGGAAGGAATTTCGACAAATATTGGTGGAGAATTTCAAATCTGGAAGATTTTGAAGTGTTGGAGTCTTGAAACCTCAAGACGGCTGTTCAACACGAATTATTGCTCATAAACGCAAATTAGAGAATCTATCGAGCAAATATCAGGGGAGTTTCTCATTCTAATTCTTTTTAAATTCCCGTATTTAATGTTTTATCTATACAACAAGGACGTTATATAATTCAAGTGGGGAGATGGAATTAGAATGTTTACTTGTCCTATTTTTCATATTAAAAAGCTTAAATTAAGCTCAATTTTTTTCAAGCATACTTTTGTGAAATTACATGTTACATAACCCGTACACAATAACCCTTGATAGATATTGTAAGGATTTAACCTTTCCGTTTCCAAATGTTTACCCAAATTCCACAAAATATGAGTGTGCCAGTGATGTAGTGGACTTTAGAACTTGGCTTGGTATATATACTCGAGACCACAATAATAAGTATTATGGATTTAATTGGAGTAACTTGTTTAAATTGGTAAATTTTAGGATTACACCCAAAATCACCTATACATGTTGTTTATTAACTAACTACACCAGTTGGTTAACCTCCTATTTAAACCCTTTTCCACTCTCATCTTTAGAGTGATGATCCACTAGAACAACCTGTAGAGCCAATCCTTTAGGAATTTATACCAACTATTTGTTTCGTTACACCCTTACACCTTAACCTACCCTGTTAGATTAAAGTTTAATTTACAGTTTCTAGTTGCTTAAAGTGTAAAGTTTGTATTTCTCGAGTCTTGTGTCATTTTCTATCTTTGGTGCGGTTGGAAATTTGCACATTGCAAATGGGAATGTATATTAGTAGTCAAAACTCATGTGATTTTACTACCGTCACAATTAATGGTGAATCCGAAGAACGAAGAAACTACTGAAGAAATTATTTGGAATTATTAAGATCGTGAAGATGGTGAAACTACACCGAGATTTGATGTATAGTTATTGTTGAAAAAAAAAGAGAAAAATTGCAATAAAAGAGAGAAAGAAAGTATGAAGATAATCTTTTCGCAAAGAGCATTACCGAAGAAATTACACAAAGGATCAATTATTCGTTGATACGTCTAAGAAAATCAACGATGTAGAGTATTGTACAAAGTGGAAGATATCGCCACTTACCTTGTAGAGTATGTATAGTTTTGGGATGATTGGGAAGTTGACCGTTATGGGAACGCCAACTTAGGTTGTTGTTTTTGATCAATGACCAAGACGTTGTAAATAGTTATGTCTTTGTCATGACAACGGTCGGGGAAATAAGTGTCTAGCAACTTGTATCTTAAGTCTTAATCTATTTGTTTCTTGATTTTTATTTAACAACAATTTATTTCCCTCTTTCCTAATAATTAGCCATTGGTCTATGACTTTTGGTGAAGTTAAAGGTTCATTACCCTATATCATTCTTCATCTTTAACTGCTTAGTATTCAAATGAGGATGTTGATCGAAACTCATGTCTATCCCGGTGTATTTCGAGTGGTGTATGTTGTGCTTTCAGTTGCCTTGTTGGTAGTCGGTACTTTGGGTGAAAGATTGTAGAATGATAGATCCGTACGCCTTTCTATACAAAAATCCATAGTTACCTTATAAACTTGTTATTCTATGGCTTTAGTGGTGGAGTGTGTATCCTTGCCAAGCTTATGTTAGAATATCGTCATGAATCGAGCATTAAGCGAATAGTTAATGTTATCCACATAGATTTGTTGAGTGATTTGAGTGTTTTCATCTTCTATTCGTGAGGTGTTTGGTTGTGTACTTGTAATTGATCGAATAAATGCTTTAACGGAAAATATCCTTAGGGATACATTTTTGTAAATTCTAAAGGCTACTTAAGGACAAGTAGGATTTAAGTGGGGGAATATTTGATGACATCAAATAACGTCTATTTTATAGCATCATTTATCCCACGAGAGTAACCCATTTTGTTATGTTATTGCAAAGAATTGTTACTTAATCGTTTATATTTGAGAATTGTTAGTTTTATGGAAGTTCATTGGTGAAGCTAGCTAAAGGCGCGCATTCTGAAGCTTAAATGAAGATATTTTAAAGATTATTATTCTGAAGACCAATACGCCGTATCCATCAAGAAGATACGGCGTATCCGTACCTGCACTCACCAAAGACCACAAAAGATTAAAGACTAATACGATGTATTCAGAGGACTCAATACGCCGTATTCAAGATTTGGAATCAATATAATATCTAGTACGCTTTACAAACGTGGTCCCTACTATAAGATATCCTAATACGTCGTATCATCCATTGGAAAATATGCCGTTATCGACCGACTTCAAGACCTTGATAAATAGAAAAAAATCAAATGACGATTTTTTTAAGTGTGCTAAATATTCTCGATACCTAAACCACAAAAGTTGATTTTCAAAGGAGAAAAAGAGCAGAAGAGGTCGAGCAACGTATTCAATTCCATAGGAGACATCGTGTAATTCAATATACTTTAGTAATCGTTCAGTTTTTTGGTATCCATTCATTAACTCGTTAGTATACCTTGGCTAAATAATTGCTCTTGTATTTTATTATTACGTTTGGAAGGTAATACTTCGGGTAATTAGCTATTATTATGATAGATTTGAATGTTTGGAATTTCTTTATATTGATTTCTTGATTTATCGTTGAGTGCTTGTTTATGTTTATCAATTTATACTTGTTTACGCGCTTTTGTGTGCGACCTATCATTCAATTGGATCCAGTGAAGCGGACCAAGGGGATCTAGAGTCCGGGATAAATCTCCATATAGTAACTTATACATCTAGAATAATAGTTACATAAATATTGCCCCTCTAAGTTTGTGTTTTTTAGGTTACTGCTTCGGCGCTTAAATAGGTAAGTGGTTATTGTCGATGGTTTATTGATCGTGTTGACTAGCAGGTGACCTAGATAATTCAACAAATAACATTCTGATTCTATTAGATAGTTGGACATGTAGATTAATAGTGTATAGATTGCCATTAAGCGGTAAGTGGGTAAAGTCTCTATGAGCTAGGGTTTAACAAGATCACTATTTCTTTAATCCCTAAGATAGATTATAATCAACAAATAAAGATGCTTTATGCGGATGCTTTAATTGTGATAGAATTAATGTGTCTGGTCTTAGGAAGATGTAACGTCTAAGTCTAAGAATGACATGCCACCTTGAGAGAAGAATCATTGAACTTAATAAACAAACCAACGTTCTAATCTGATTAATACTGGTTAATATAGTTTTCTTATATAAGGTATCGGGATCCGTCTTTTATCTTTTATCTATTAGCTTGTATGGGTAACAGTTTCTTGAATTGATTATAGTCACCAACCAAACCGTGCCAGTCTCTTAAGTTGAAAACCCCCCTTTTCCTATTAGAATTAGGATTTAGACTGACATAGGTTTAATATATGTTTAGATTAGAATAGAATTAACATAGATTAGACAACCAAGATATTAATTAAATTGATAGATTTACCTGCTACAAGTGTTCAACAACCTTACTTACCACGAAACTAATACCGATGGGTACACTGCCCAGTTAAAGTGTTGTTTTTTATTAAGTCGGTAAAATATAAATTTAAAAATTAAATTATCATAAATATAACCACACAACGACACATCTGTAGTCTATGGATTTTCTTAGAAAACGAGGCACATAAGCAACACTAAACATATATAGGCTATCATACATTTAAATCAGAGTAAACTACCAATCATGCCTCGATATTTATAACTATCTACGGAGTCGGCTTCATCGTCCTTAGTGAGCTTGATCTCCGTTGACATCAGCGTCTTGATTGGTTTGGAATCCGTTGATAGAAATAATGCCTAAAAACGTTATTAATATTTTTCGACCTCTCTACGTTTTGATAATCACAAAATGTAAAAATAATTAATGAAAAATTATTTGTAAACAAGTAATTAGTAGTAAATTTACATTTTGAAAATTTAATCACTTAAAGGTATGAATAAACATATGCTTAATGCATTTCATGATCAAAGGAATTTTTAGTTAACCTCACATTTTTTATAAAAATGTCACAAACATTTTTATATCTTTTACAAAACACTTTTAGATTTAAAAGAAATGTTTTAATCAAATAAATATTTTGAATTTAAAATTTCTACCTAAAAACGGCTAGAAATGTTTCAGAAAACACTTCCCCCAGAAAAGACAAAAAAGGGTGCGTCTGAGGCTGGGCAGCCCCCTTAATTATAAGGGCGGTCCCCTTAATAATTAAGGGGACCGACACCCTATTTAAGGGGTCCGGTCACACAAAATGCCAGACCAGTTTGCCTATAAATACTGGACTATTCACCACTGATTTTCTCACCTTTTGCACACATTTTCTTTCTGTTCTAAATCAGTTTATACTCTCCTACAATCCTTTGATCATTTAATCATAAAGCTTTGTTTTCAAGTGATCCAAGCTTAATTTCTCAAATGCAAGAGAAGAATACCTTTTATCATCAATTCAAGAAGTGTTATAGTATAGTTGGTATAGTTGTGTAGTTGTGTTATATCTTGTAAATTATTTGTGTATATTGTGAAGGTGTGTATTGTAGTTGTGTATAATAGTTAGATTGTGGTGATCATTGTAAGTATAGTTAGATCGGGGTGATCTTTATAAGTAGTGTTAGATTGGTGTGATTGTAGTAGTGTCTAGGCATAGCCCTAAAATGTGGAATTTTGAATTTGATGATAGAAGTTGTGAAGCGAAGTAACGTAGTAAGCAAAGATAAGTCGTGGAAGTGATGCAAAAGTTGTAGTTGTTGTAAAGGTGGGGTGTGTATTCGCATACAAGAGTTGGCTGATAGATTGGTTATTGCTAGATTAGAACTAACATTTCGCTTAGTGTAAGCATAGTTGTGTACGATTTTTTTCTGCCTAAAAGGATGTTTGTTGACAAGTATGAAGAGAAACTCTCAAGTTTGGTGCTCGGGGTGTGAGTAGGGCGAGAAGTGGTGCTTCGTTACCGAACCATATAAATCCTTGTATGTTGTGGTTTGACTTTCAAACTGTATTCTTGGTCTTCATATTTACTTGTCTTTACCTACTTATCTTGTATTGTTCATATTGTGCAATTTTGACGATCGTCACACAAAGTCGAATCTAAATTTTTATAAATAAACATAACATTAATTTTAAAAAAGCGGTAAACTATTCAAACCCCCCTTTGAGTAGTTTTTCACAATTGGTTTATCAGGAGCCACGTTCAAACAAGATTTTTTAAAATCAACTGTATTTTAAAACTTGAATCTCGATCTATGGAATCAAAAAAAAATATTTAGAAAGGAAATCTTGCAAAAGTCCACTACTATGTGTAAGTGATGGATGTTTATTTATTAGAAAATAAATTCAAAAACTTATGTGAATTCAAAAGATCTCAGATATTTGGCATGTTATTAGCTATGGTGATTTCCTCCTATTTCATAATAAATCTCGAAATAAAAATGATGAAATTGTACCTTTTTATAAAAAAATGTTGATCTTAAAAAAGAAACTTGCTAAAAGAATGAAGCTAAATGATGATTTTAATTGTTTTACACAGTAAGAATATGAGAGAATTTTTATGTGTAAAACCGCAAAAGAAATTTGAGATACTTTATTAATCACTCACCAAAGTAATAGTCAATTCAAAGATAATAAAATAGATCTTCTTGTTCAACAATATGAACAATTTACGATTCTGGAAGAGGAATCGATAGATAATGCTTTTGCTAGATTTAACACTATTATTACTAGTCTAAAAGTACTTGATGAAGGTTTTTTAGCAAGAATTATGTTAGAAAATTTCTTAGGGCACTTCATCCTAAATGGCGCATAAAGGTTACGGCTATTAAAGAATCAAAAGACTTAACATCTCTATCACTTGATGAACTCATTGGAAACTTGAAAGTTTATGAAGTAATAATTAAGAAAGATTCTGAAATGGTCAAAGGCAAAAAAGAACAAAATAGATCTCTTGCCTTGAAAGCCAAAAAGGAATCAAGTGATGAAGATAGTTCGACTTCCGATAGTGAAGACGAAGAATACGCCATGGTCGTGAGAGACTTTAAGAAATTTTTCAAAAGACAAGGAAGATTCATAAGACAACCACATGATGAAAGAAAGTCATCCCAAAGAAGTGAAGACGATAAAAATGGCAAAGGCAAAAGAAAGTATTTTAAATGTAGAGATCCAAATCATCTCATCGAAGAGTGTCCAAAACTATTAAATAACTACAATCAAAGAGCATTCGTTGGAGGATCATGGAGTGATAGCGACGAAGATGAAGAAGAAAGGACAAAGGACGAAAAATTTCTCATGGCTAAAGCATCCAATGAGGTACTTTCCGAAACCGAATTCTTTAGTGATGATCATTCATTGTTAGATGAAAAAGACCTAGATAGTGAATATAATCGACTATGCAAAGTAAGTCTAAAAGTCATAGCTAAAAGTAAATCACTAAAACAAATTAAAAATGGGTTTGAAAGTGAAATACTCGAAATAAAAAATAAACTAACTAAACTAGAAAAAGGTAAAGAGGTAAATGAAGAATACAAAATGTGTCAAACCTCAAGTTTGAAAATGAAAAGCTTAAGGAAGAAATTTCTAAGCCAAATCAATTTAATAATAGTAGTCACTCGCTTAAGAAAATAATAAGTTTTAAAAAACCGTCCGGAGATAAATCCGGTTTAGGATTTAATTTAACCAAAAGATCAACTAGTGAGTCTAAACAAATAAATTTTGTAAAGTCACAAGAGGTTGAGTCTAAAGAAAAAGTAGTAGAATTAAATTCAAACCCAAGACCAAAATTTATGCTTATAAACAAAACTAAAATACCCATTGCAAGCGACGACGAAGTAAAACGTTTTTATAAACCTTCTTTAAAACCCGGAGTTGGATTTACTAAGCCTAAAACAAGATCTAAGACTCCTCCTCCAAAAATAACTAATAACTCTCACCCTTGGTCTAAAACACCACAACCTAGGAGAGATCAAAGTAGACAAACCTACCCTAATAATAATCATTCAATGTGGAATTATTCACAACAACCAAACTTCCCTCCGTGGGGAATATGTCTACCTTATATGTATACGAATGAAATGCAACAGATGCAAAACATGTTCGGGACTAACAATTTTGGACCCATGAAAAATTGGGGACCAAGTGGTTAAGTCGTTACAATATTTTAGTGGAGTAGTTTATGAAAATTTCTTGGAATCCGACGAGTGAATACATTCTTAAAATCTTACAACGAATTTACCAAAAGATTTCTACTTCAACGCTTACTTACTTGAAGATGTTGAAGAAAACACATCATAAGCAAAGGTATGTCTTCTTTCTAAACTCCTTAGTATTTAGATTATGTGTTAAATGCTAAATGATTATATATTTTCCTGTTACATATAGTATATGCTAATCAAATAAGTTATAGTTAATAGAATATAATTTAAGCTTGTAGAAATAGTGTAGTCACTAGAAATGCCATTTGCTGGTTTTCTAGAATTAAAAGAGTTTGTTCATTATGAACTCATCTCTCACGTAGTTAAATTAGGATTCTCTACGTACCTCCATAAAATGGAAATCTTCTATGTCCACTAGTAGCAAACTCACGTAGATGAAGAAAAGTGAGTTGTGAGAAAATTATTTTTACAGTAGGAAGTAGGATTAGTTTTTGATCTTACGCCGGAAAGGCATGACATCAAAACACTATGGATGAAACAAACTACATTCGACTACGACGTTCACCTCGTCTACATGTCTACAATAAACTACATCTATCGAAATCTTCTCATCAAGCTTTAACTCCATTCTATTATTCTATCGTCACATATTCTTTAAATATTACAAATCATGACAATTAATTATCTCATATGAAGTAATTGATTTATTCAATTGACAAGAAGTTGATTGAAAACATCTATAAATCCTCGTTAAATCTTCTCTCGGCTTGACAACTTAATTATTTCATCCGAAGTAATCAAAGTATTTTTAATTAACGAAATGTTAATTAAAATGTCAATTAAAATTTTTAAATCATCTCTAAACCACCTCTCGATCCAAAAATCTTGACAACTTAATTATTTTATTAGAAATTATTTAAGTTTACTTAACTTAACGTAAAGTTAAATTAAAAATGTCAAGTATTTTCTCTCGCCTTAAACTTCATTATTTTGACGACTAGATTATCTAAAATAATATTGCTAGTAGCTCCCGACGCATTTTGATAATTGTACATTTACAAAACTAGTCAAAATCGACAATTTTTTTTTTCTCAGATAGGCGCCCCCCTTAAAATTAAGGGGACTGGCCGTGTTAAAGTTGGCGGCCCCCTTATATTTAAGGGGACCAACCATTAAAATCGCCAAACACCCCATTTCTTTTTCAAAACACAATACCAAACACCCATTTTCATCTTTCCATCTCTCTGCTACTGTGTGACGAACACACACACTCCAAAACCACAAAATCAAACTTTCAAACTTAAAATTCATCCAATCTCGCAAGTGGCAAACACCAATAACAAGATTAACAACCTCTATTGTTAGATTTCCTACACTTCTCTTTTTCAATTTCATTCAATTTTGCTCTCAATCAAAATTGGGTATTTTTTATAACTTTTATATTTTTATGTATATTTTTATGATTAAGTCTAGGAAATCCATAACTATAATGATTCTCATAGTCATAGGATTTCAAAATTGTCAATAGGATTAAGTCACAAATTTGTTTGGTGTTGGAAACACGTAAAGTGTCGGTCACTTCCAAGTTGTAACAGGTCTTAGCTCGTAGTTAGTTTCATGAATGTAGTTATTTGTAATTAGTCGGCCCAAGGCCCATGGGAGGCCCAACTGATCCCATGGCCGGCCTCCATAGGCTTTATATAGACCCTCTCCTAGTCTTGGAAAGGGTTGGTTGTTCCATTCCATTACATTACATTTTATACATTCATCCATTTTCCATCCTATTTCTCTCTAACATATACAATCCCACTTCTACTCTTGTTCTTGGTTTGATTTAAGATTTACTAGTATTATCAATTGGTATCAAGAGCCATGGAGTGGTGGTGTTTTGTTTTTGGGTTTGGATTTGGTTCAAAACCTTTCAAAGAGCAAATTAGTGATTCAAATTTTTTTGGCTTAAAAACCTTAAGTTTTCATTTTTATTGTTCCTATAGGGTTAGTAATACTAGTTGTATAGAATTTTTGCTAAAATCCATATTAAAAAATCGTGATTGTTTTAGTTTTTGTAAAGTTGTGTTTCGTTACTGTTGGAACGAACAGAAGGTTCGAACGAGATTTCTATTAGTTGGGATGAAAAGGTCGTACCGGAACTCAGTAACGTGTGGGACGTACTAGGAAAACCGAAGAGTTCCTTTCTTAGTTTGAACCGAACGAGGCGGATGCTAGTATCAATAAGGCCGAACGATTGCTTTCCTTTAGTGACAACCCAAACAAGCAGGACGAACTAGTAGGACGAACTAAGGTACTTTGACAGTCGAAATAGTGATACGATACTAGCTGAGGAGCCGTACGAGTAGGGGGACCGAACGAAGGAACCGAACGCGTTGGACGAACTTGCTTGTTTTCTTGTCATACCGAATAGTGAAAAATTTAATTTAATCTAACAAACTCGATTTTTAAATTTCACGGATCATTTCTTGATTGTTAAAATCCGGTGACACAAACATACTGGTTTTCCGGTTTTGTCAAGAATTGTCAAACATCCGTGTAGTTTCATTTCAAAACTCAACATTCTCGTACTAACCAAACACAATTTCTTTCTACCACCGATCGATCAATTTGTAATCTTTTTGATACCACAATGACGACTCTTGCTGATAAATCACTTCTTTCTGGAGGAGACAACAAACCACCGATGCTTGAAAAACACTTGTATGATTCATGGAAAAGCAGAATGGAACTTTATATGATGAATAGACCACATGGAAGAATGATACTTGCATCTGTTGAAAAAGGACCACTTGTTTGGCCTTCAATCACTGAGGACGGAGTAACAAGGCTAAAGGAATATGTTGAGCTAACTCCAGCTGAAGCCATTCAAGCAGATTGCGACATCAAAGCTATAAACATCATTCTCCAAGGCCTACCAACTGAAATCTATGCTCTTGTGAGTCAACATCGTGTGGCAAAAGATCTTTGGGAGAAGATTAAACTGCTGATGCAAGGAACGTCATTAACCAAACAAGAACGTGAGTGCAAGCTGTATGATGAATTTGATAAGTTCACTTACAAGAAAGGAGAGACGTTACATGAGTACTACTTGAGGTTCACTCTGTTACTCAATGATATGAACATCTACAAGATGCCATTGGAGCAGTTTCAAGTTAACACCAAGTTCTTAAACACTCTTCCTGATGAATGGAGCAAATTTGTTACTGATGTTAAATTGGTCAAAGACTTGCACACTACCAATGTTGATCAGCTTCATGCTCACCTGCAACAACATGAACGACATGCAAATGAAGTTCGTTTGATGCATGAATGCAACCCCGATCCTCTTGCTTTAGTTGCATCTCACCAATTAACTCAGCCAGCTTATCAATCTCATCTGCACACTCACCCACAGTCTATATCTCAACTTCACGTTTCACCATATCAGTCTTCACAGTTTGTTACACCTTATCAAACTCAACAATTCACAACCAATCAATCAACACCTCTTTCAATTACTTATCCAACAAATGAGTATCAATCCACTGTTCACCACAATGTTTATTCTCAACAACCATCAATCCCACAATTGGAATATGCTCCCATAGCCTATCAGCAACAACAACCTGAATTTTCCCAACTAGACTCCAGTCTAGTTGTTCCAGTGTTCCAAAAAGGGGATGATCCAATTGATGCAATTAATCATATGATGTCCATGATGTCATTCTTAACTGCTGTTGGTCACATCCGGTATCTACTACCAACGAATCAGCTAAGGATCTTCGTCAAACCTCAGTCAACAAGCTACCATTATATGATGGAAAAGTAACTGTGCAACCTGTTCAGGGGAGACAAACTACTTATGTTGCTGGAACAACAAGAAAATACACACTTGGTGCAAGTGGAAGCAACACGGGGAAACAACGGACTGTTATTTGTTACAATTGCAAAGGGGAGGGTCATATTGCCAAGCAGTGTACTAAGCCCAAGAGGAAAAGGGATGAAACATGGTTCAACAATAAAGTGTTGCTGGTTAAGTCAGCAAGTGGTCAGCTTTAATAAGAGGAAGAATCGCATTTTTGGCAGATCCAGACTTCCTGACATTTAACCTCTCAGACAGTCATCACCCACGTGCTGCTTATAAAGCCGGATGATCTGGGATGCATATGACTCTGATTGTGATGAACTCACTCAGCCAGATTGCTTCTAATGTTCGATCTGTCCAGGAATGGCTCAAGATGCACTCACTGAGGTACTCAATCCAGATAATCTGACCTATGATTTATTTAATCAAAGTGAGCAGATAATGACGTCTTCTGAACAGTCTAATGATGTGAGTCAGTCAGAAACTGAAATAACTAGTGATAGCAATATCATTCCTTATTCTCAGTATCTGAGTGAAGCACAACAGGAAACTGTCCAGAATTCTAACTCTTCTGCTCCAACAAGATGTCATGATATTATCTATGTTTGAACAATTAACTACCCAAGTAACGCACTGCACCAATGTTAATCTGGAATATAAAAGTGCCAATTAAGCTTTGACTACCGAGCTTGACAGATATAAAGAAGAGGTTAAAGATTTGAAAGAAATGCAAAATGTTGAAAACAGTTTTTCAGGATCAAATGAACAGTATGCCGAGATTGTACGTCTTAAGCAAAATCTTTTCGAACAAGTGCAAGAAAAGGATTCTTTAATGAAAACAGTTTCTGATCTCAAAAATGGTTTAAAAATGGAAGAAAACAGAAATATTGATAGAGAAATTGCCTTAGAAAAGAAAATCAAGCAACTTTATAACATCATTTTCAAAAGAGGTCAATCTGCGCAAACTGTTCATATGATGACTAAATCCAAAATTTGTTATGATCATTCCACGAAACAAGCTATCGGTTTTGAAAAACCTTTCTATCGATAGTTTTCGGTTTCAGTTTGGCTCGAGCCAAAACTGAGAAAAACATACCTAAATGGTTTGAACCAAATCGACCTGCTTTGGTTTGGTTCAGTTTCGGTTTGGCTCGGTTCACTTTGGTTCGGTTCACGGTTCACGTTTTTATCAAAATCGGTCTTCGGTTCGGATCGATTTTGATCAGTTCAGTTCGATTCGGTTTTGACCCGATGCTCAACCCTAGTTAGAATTGATCAACTTGTTATGCTTTATGCACAACTCAAGAACATAAAACTTATTACTTTTCTTTTTCTTTTCCTTCAACTTAATAACACAAATATTTTTACGAAATATCTAATATTTTCTTTTCTTTACCTTTTTCTTCTTTTTTACTTTCTTTTCTTTTTGTCTAAAACTCAAAAACGCAACGTAAATTCCAAATAGAGTAAGCTACACAAATAATTATTGTAGTTTCCACAAAATTGTAAACACACCTCTCGATATCCAAGATATAATGCATATAGCTTTAGGGTTCATTTGTTTGTAAATGGGTTTAAGATTAAAATTTAGGTGTTGTTTGGTTTCTAAGAGGGTTTAGAGTCGGATTTGAATTTGGTTTAGGTATGAAATAAAATAGAATAAAAGATAATAATAATATTTTATTTAAATATTTATTTTAATTAAAATAATAAATAAGATATAGGAGCGTTGATACTTTTTATTACTAAATTATCTAATGAAAAGGTAAACTGTGACGGTGTATAATAAGGTAAGGCCTATTATTGAGTATGAATCAACCATATTACTCTCTCTTCCTTGGATTCACTTTTTATTCACCATGGCTTACTTTTATGGTATTAATATTGTACCAAACGAAATTTTATGGAAATATATCATTACTTGATTGTGAAAGTATCCTAACAAATGCCTCAGATTTGGATTTGATGAAACAAATGAAAAGAGAGAAATAATTATTAACTATAAAATAAATGTTTTATAATCTTACTAAAATAGAAAAATAATAATAATGTTGTAAGAGATAGATAAAGAGAAGATGGAGATGGACCAGAATTTTTAACAGGGTGTTATAAAAAAATGATTGTTAGTATTATAGTTGCTTTATAAAAAATTTATTAAGCAAAATTAGGTGTTGCACATACTCTAAAGTTGCCCAGAAAAGAGACATTTTATAAAATAAAAACGGGTGTGACTCGTGCCACACCCGGCTTCTATGTGAGTCCGTCCCTAAGAATATGCGTAGAAACATTGCATCTTGTAAACAATTGCAAGAATGTCTCAATAGAGTAAACATATAATACGAGGGTCAAAAAGATGGATTTCAAGCTATTTGTCAACTTGCCTTTTGTTTTTGTCACTAACGTATAACAAAAAGGTAGTATGAAAATGATTTTATACATATAAAAAGTAGAAGGCACAACATGTACATTATATACATATACATATACTATATACGGAAAAAAACGGCGTCGTTTTAATGCCGGGCCGTCATTCCGTTTTACCTGGCCCGTTAAGTCTCCGGCCCTTTTTCCTTATTTTTTTTTGTTGTATGTGACCTTTCATACTCATCTTCAAACTTCCAGACAAACATAGTCACAACTCAATCAGGAAATACGTCACCACAATGAGGAACAAGATGGGATCTGTTTCGCTAACAAAGTCCTTAAACAAAAAAAAGGTACCAAATTCTTTATATAAATTTCACTCTTATTTCTTTTGAATTTAATAGTTGTTACAACTTATAAATATATATAAAAATTGATTCTTTAAATTAGGCCTTTGTCGTATTAGTAGTTTTTATAAACTTTATTTTTTTCCAGTTGGTATGATTTGATTTTGGATGTGGTTGCGGCTGCGGTGTTGGAAGTGAAGGCGGAGATAGAAGAAGGTTAATGGTAATTCGGTAAGTATCTAGGTTTACCTTCTATTTTCATTTGCTCCTACTCCGTGTCAGAGGATATGTATATACACAACCAATGTTAATGATCATCGTGATCTGTTGATTTGTCATATTAGGGAGTGAATACGAAACGTTGCAACCTATTATAACCCCTTTTTTAAGGTTTGGTTTCGATTTGATGTTATTGGATTTGATGAGTTTCCTTTGTTGATTGTGTTTTTATCATATTTTGAATGATGTGAGTAGTACCTCAAAAAGCGTTACAAGTAGATGCAACGCAGTACCATTAAACTTTGTTGTAAAACGTACCTAAATATGAGTTTGATTTTTCCATCTGTAAGGTAATAGTTGATGTGGAGAAGGGAACAAGCAATCATGGAAATGATGTATGTCACAACTACTCTCGGACATGTCTCTAAAAGGTGGCCTTGCTTTCAAACAACAGCATGTAATTTGCTCGCCTTTTGTTTCCATACCTGAGTTGAGTTCTTCCATTTGAAACAAACGCCGCATAACCAAATACCCATCCGTTTAAGAGTAACCTCAGCCCTCTAAAAAACACTCAAATTTGTAAGGAGAGAATTTTTAGTGATAGCTTGTGCTTCACCAATACAGTCTCTATCATGAAGATGCTTGATCAAATAAAACTTGGTAAGCCCATTACCACTACCATCGCGACACCCACTAAGCCCCGCGAAAGGGCAATGAAACCTCACAACAACCATAGAGGGACTAAAACTCCACAAGCAGAAAACAATAACAACCTCCCAAACCTTATGTGAAACTATAGAAACAGAGAACCTAGCAAAGCACCCGATAACCAAAAACTATGGCCTAAAACAATATGAAACCATCCGATAACAGAAACCACGAGGAGATAAGCAGCAGCAGAGAACGCCTAAACAACTAAGATGCACCCTGTACCAAAACCAAAAACCCAAACAGATACCACCGGATGCTTCAACAACACAACCCCCAAAATTAAACTAAAAGGATAGCTAGAGAAATGCTAGAGAATCCTTCAAACGAATACGACTTCAATGATGAATTATAATAAACCAACACAAAACGAATAAAAAATTCAAATGGTTGATGAAAGTAATCCAAGTCAATCGCATAAGTGAGCAAGAGAATCCTTCAAATGATGGATTATAATAATCCAACACAATCGAATAAAAATTTCAAAAAGTTGATTATAATAATCCAACACAATCGCATAAGTGGAAAATATAAGCTATACAAATAAAGGGATATACACCAATCGGAGAAGCTCTTCAACTGAGATGTTGAATCAGAGATACAACATGTATGTTGAATCAAAAGGGTAAGCTTGATCTTCATGTGTATGGATGGAAGTTTGAATCGCCCACACAAACACACTTTCCCATTCAAGTATATGTTTAGAATGTAAAAATGACTATATCAATATATCATTTGTATTTGGTTAACACTTAGCCCACACAAACAACATTGTCCAACCCATATAAAAACTCTTATAAGACTTAACCCTAACCCTATGTTTCTTCACTTCTTCACTTATGCAGCCACCCACCAACACTATTCTTATATTATATTATATTATATAATATACTATAGACGGAAAAAAGCGGCGTCGTTTAAATGCTGGGCTGTCATTCCGTTTTACCTGGGTTTCTTACCATGGCCCGTTAAGTCTCCGACCCTTTTTCCTTATCTTTTTTTGTTGTTGTATGTGACCTTCCATAATCATCTTCAAACTTCTAGACAATTCTTCCCCCGATTCTTCCCCCGTCGCTCTAAAAATATAGTCACAACTCAGGAAATACGTCACCACAATGAGGAACAAGATGGGATCTGCTTCGCTAATTTCAAGCACAAAGGAGAACCAGTTGCTGGAAACAAAGTGATATCCGCAATAGTCGTACTTCGAAAACGCCTCCCAATCTACGAAGTGCACTCTCAGTTGGGCCAGTTACTCATCCTGAAATCCGTGTCCAGGCATTGGAAGTTCTTTACCTGATCACGTTGCAGGTCAGTAACTATTTCATGAACCTGGTATGTATAGAATATCTTTTAATTAGTATCCAATGAATAAAGATTGAATTTTTTTTTGCGGTTTTTAGTGTGTACTGTTTAGTGATTTGATGTGGGTGGTATTCAGACGAGTGCTTAAAATTTGCTACTACCTTTACTTTTGTGGTCAAAATATGGCACATAGCGAAGAACTTTGTTTATAATATTTTGAATATTTGTGTGTAGTGTACTAGAAGTTGCAGACATATACTCAGAAGTTGCAGACATAACTATAGCATTTTCATAATTATTACAGTAAAATTGTAATTGATTACTTAAGCGATTCATGTGTGCTTCACATTTTGGTGGTTCTATGCACGGCCTGCGCATTTACTGTTAGCTATGCTATTTTACCCATTCTAGAAGAAGACAATTCTTTTGAGTTACACAAAGGTGCTTTATATTCCCTGGTTTGTATACTTGTTGTTTATGCAATCTTGAATCCACTGACTAAGATTATGTTTGTCAAAGATTTGGAGACAACATTGTTTGTTTCATTTGTTTTAACAATATAATTCATGGCCTTTGTCTTCGAATCTTATTTGGATTTCTAATTTTTTATCCAGGATCCATGAGTGTCAAGATCCCATTTAGCTATCAAGTTAATATGTGAATGGCCTTTTTGGAGATTGAATGGAGGATTAATAGCTGCTACTGTGCAGACTTGCTACAGGATAGTTTTTGCATTTTCGCATAGTACATAATGTTTCTTATTATTGTTTGTTTGTTACTTTGGCATGTCTCGCTTCCAAATGTTAAGCAATCGTGTAAAGTGTTTCGAACTTTTGAGAGTTATAATATATTCATCTTTTCACAAAACTATGGTTACCATTTTGTTTTGCCACTTAATGCTGAGTTTTTTTTATCATTCCCGTATATTTGCTAGGACTCAAATCCTCTTTATAAAATTTGCAGGATACTTTTCTGACTAACGAAAAATACAAAAACTATGTCAAAAGCCGCCCCGCAGCAACGCGCGGGCACCAAAATGCTCGTTAAAAACAAAAGCAGAGAAATCGATCTATCGATGTCGTCCTGCGTAGAAGGCCCAATGGGACATCCATTATCCATATCTTCATTAACCTTCTAATCCATGTATTTAATTTCATAGCCAACTTGTATAAAAATCGATAGTAACATCATTAATGGTAGCTCAATCCACTAGCAATATTTTATAAAAAAAAAATCGTATATAAATGTTTTGCAATCTCGTATAGTCATATCCAATTCATTCTTATTATTCTCAATGGATCTATTACAATATCTTCCTTATGATATTGCTCTTCAGTGCTTGCTTCGTGTTCCTTTTAGTCAGTTTCGTAGTTTACGATCCGTATGTAAAGCATGGAAAGACGAAATCGAGTTGCCCGAACTACTTGCTCTTAGAAAATCTACTGGAAATGCTCAATCTCTCGTTGTTATGTCTCAGGCTCGTGTCAACACGAATGAGAACCAAAAGGGTTTGGTTACTCCGGTGTACCGGCTCGTGGTTTTGGACCCCGAGACGGGTTTTTGGTGGGAAATGCCACCTTTACCAGGGTTTGAAAACGGGTTACCGTTATTTTGTGAAATGGTTAGTGTTGGGTCGGATTTGGTTGTGATAGGCGGGTATGACCCACAAAGTTAGGAGTGTCTTGACTCGGTTTTTGTTTTTGATTTTCTAGCGTCTACGTGGCGTCGTGGTGCTAACATGCCAGGTGGAGCTAGATCATTTTTCGGTTGTGCTAGTGATGGTGATCTTACGGTTTTTGTTGCTGGCGGGCATGATCTCAAAAGGAATGCCCTTAAATCCGTGTGGATGTATGATGTGGCATTAGACAAGTGGGATCAATTACCTAACATGGCAAAAGAGCGTGACGAGTGTAGAGGCCTATTTCACCATGGCAAGTTTCATGTCCTCAACGGGTATCCCACGAATATGCAAGGTCACTTCCACGAAAACGTAGACGTATTTGACAAGTCAACAAGTCAGTGGTACGAAACTAAAGACGAGTTCTTAGAGACCAAACATTTTCCTAACATTTGTGTTGAAGGTACCGATAAAAAGATGTACATGTGCCGCGATGACAACATAGTCACCTTAGAAGATGACACATGGCAGTTTGTCGCAAAATTACCGGACGCGGCAAAGACACCCTATATGATACCATTCCTCGGACATATGTTGTTATTTGGTGCATCGAAAGATAACAAGCCTTATAACGCTTACAAAATGGAGTTAAACGAACGTGTTTGGACAAAATTTGAAGTTCCTATTGAGTACTCGGGTCACGTTCAATCCGGATGCTATTTAGTTATTTAGATTTGTAACGACATCAAAAACAGTATTAGATGTTGTGTATTTTGTAGATGTTTGAGATTGCCTGATGTGGATTCAGGTTTTGTTAATCTAATAAACCTGTACATAACTAAGAAAAAAAATTGAGCCTTATTTTTTTTCTTTACTCATTCATATGTTAGAAAAATACATAAAACATGCAATTTGCTGCTTGATTTTTAGGAGCAAGTACGGTGTGAATTTGAAAAGTGGCAATTTAATAGCAACCCATGTTTTAGAGATATAAAAATTAAAATTAAGTGATGGTCAACTAATAGTTTTACAGATAAAGTCATTCAAAGAGTAAATTGCATAAATCGTCTTTAAAGTTTGGCCAAATTGCATGTTTCGTCTCAAACGTTACGAAAGTGCAAGGATCGTCCATGTGGGAAACCTTTGGTGCAGGGACGATACTTGCACCAAAGGTTTCCCACAGGGACGATCCTTGCACTTTCGTAACGTTTGGGACGAAACATGCAATTTGACCAAACTTTAAGAACGATTTATGCAATTTACTCTCATTCAAATTTATTACTACAAGTTTTTTTCAACGTCTCAATGACTCTATGTACAAGTTGATATGTACCATGTGACATATCAAGAATTGAACCTATTGAAAAGTTAACTTTGCCAAGTTGCAAATACTTTTAAAACTTAAAAGTACTACTTGAGGTTTTTTATATGAATAGACTATTAATTCAAAAGTAAACATAAAGATTTAAACAAATGTGAAAACATTGTAATAATGTAAAAGATTTTTTGCATTCTATTTTCCGGTCATTCTTATTTTTAGCAAAATGAGTTAAAACTCGCGGTCGGGAATTAGTTGGTAACACGACCAAGGGCTTATATCCAATGATACCGCATATTGTATGAGAAACTCTTCAACCAAATTGTTATTGTTCAAATCTTGCTTAGAACATGTGAGGTTTGTTGTATAAATATTGTGTGATAATTAAAATTGTCTTTTCAAAAAAAAATTTAAAGGTCTCAAAACCTAATTCAAAACCAGGCAAAGAAACATCCTATGGTTTAGTCTAAAAAATGTTATGGTCGACCCACATAAAAACACTGATTTAAGACACTTGTTAGAGATCGCCCGAACTGTCACATCGAAAGAGGATATGACGAGTCAAGTAATCCTTCACAGAAAAACTAAAGACGTCAAATTCAATAGTACAATTATTGTCTCTAGTGAACTGACGAACAAAAATGAGATTTTTAATTATATTGGGGGTTACAAGAACATTATGAAGATGAAGTGGGTGATGATGAGAAGGAATAATGCTATGGCCAGTGTTGGTGACGGGAATAGACTTGCCATCACCAACGTGAACAGATGGAAATAGGCGTTTATCAAAAATGGTACTTAAATTACTTGTATTAAAATTTAAATGAGAAGAGGCACCTGTATCCATATGCCAAGTCGGGTCTTGCGGCGGCATAATGCTAAACGCACTTGGTAGAGTAGTAGGGTGTGATGAATAAATAGCCGGAGCATGACCGAGTATACCTTGACTGGGATGCGGCAATCTGTAATGCATTTTTGGTGTAAACTGTTGAGCAACATTAGTCTTGTGAGCCACGTATTAGGCCAGAGTACATGTGAACATTATATCAGACGAGAGAAAGACAGAGATTTTAGTGTGAGAGTGGACTATTTAGAGAGAAGTTAAGAGAGGATCAGTTTTGCTCTGATAACCATATTGGAGGATAATTGTTTTCCTGTTTATTTTCTTCAAATACAAACGATATATATAGTACATGTTTGAGCCCATGACAATTAATGTAAAGTTTATCCTATCACAATTAATGTAAAGCTTATCCTACCACAAGATTGATACGAATCCTAATCATACACCTAATGATTTGATAATCTTCCAAAAAATATCAACTAAATACAATCAATAATTAATGACTAATAAATGACATAACTATATCGACTAATAAAAACAAAGTGCAAATATGCTCATTAAAAAAACTGGAAATTGTAAGAACATTAATGATTTTCCACATGTTTGTCCCAATGGTTCTTGTTTTAATACGATTGAGATAACTAAGGATACAGGTTATAAATAACTAAGGATAATAAAGACTTAAATTTATGATCAATGTGCGCCTTGATCATTTCCGGGAAGCCCTTTTTCACTTTTATATGCCTCAATAAGTGCATCGGCCTGCTTCCGCTTGATAGCTTTCCGCTCTGCCACTTTTTGGGCATGGACTTTTGTTGAAACCTCACTGGCAGCCTTAAGCCTAGCATACTTGGCCTCCGCTACTTGGAGGGCCGCCTTTATCCGCTCCACTTTCGCAGCTTGTGCAGCTTTCAACTTGAGACGTTCATCTAAATCTCTCTTCGCCTCGGCTTCGCTTCTGATTGCCTCTTCGACCTCTACGCTTCTGACATTTCCTTCCTTTCCTGACATTTTCTTCTCTTTTTTTTACATTCGGGGTTGTGATATAGTGGTGTGTGGGTGTTGTGCTTTTTAAGAAGTGTAATGGTCGTTGGATTGTGAAGGTGTGGGTTAAGGAGAGTCGTTGGATTGTGATCCATGTGGTGGGAATAGATTGTTGTGATTGGTGGATTTGTGTATCTGCGGATTAAACCTTATGATCTTCAAATTTATGCTTACACTGTGTTCTCAGTATAAGATTTCGATGAACGGAGGAGGATGACGCTGTCTTCTTTGCTTTGTCTCGGCTTATGGTCGAACTTTCCGAACCTTTTTCTCCTCATCTTCGAGATCATCCGCTTGTCGTTGAGATAAAAAAAACACCATGGGATGAGCCCAATGTGGCGTGTGAGATGATTTCTAGTTTTATTGGAATTTTGACATTTTTACGCTCTTTTTTACGGGCGCCACCTCTTCAATGGGAGAGTCGTCTTCAACGGGTACGGATAGACCATCCGAACCTTAAGCTGAAGAACAATCTTCACTACACAAAAACGAATCCAAATCTTGTACGTCTTCAATATTTCAACAACTAACCGGAGAATAATATTGAGAAGTTTGAATTGGTACGGTGGTGGTGAGTCGTGTAACATTTTGTTAACGATACATTTGAGATTGTTGTTGGTGTTGGTACATAATTGGTTAAACGAAGGTTGAAACAAATTATTTTGATAAAAAGGTTGTTGTTGGGATTGGCATACAAAAGTTCGGTGCTTAAAAATTAATGGGTGATGAGTGATCGGTCAAACAAAAAATTGGAATATGGTGTTGAACATTTTGTTTGCGTCGGGTTTTTGAGAGTTTTTTTAAGACATTATGTGAGATGAGAAGATATAGTAAGATTGTTTGAAATTGTGTGTAAAAACAGAGAAGTAACGGGTATCTTTTACCCAGTAAAGAAAAACGCAAAGTGAGGATTTTCGTATTTAAAAAAAAAGATTATTTCCTTAATAGGAAACATTCTTTACTTTTGAAATTTATAATTAAGTGCTAAAAAGTAATAAAAACTAAATGTTTCCAATCTGCGGATTTTCGTTTTTTTACGTTTTCGTCCGATTTCTTACGTTTTCGTCTTTTTTTTTACGTTTTCTTCGATTTCTTACGTTTTCATTCGTTGTTTTACGTTTTCCGATTTCTTACGATTTCGTGGTCGTATCTACGTTTTTGTCTATTTTTTTACGTATTCGGTCCAATTCTTAGTTTTTCGTCTTTTTTTTACGTTTTTGCTCGTTTTCTTACGTTTTCGTCAGATTTCTTACGTTTTCATCTGTTTCTTTATGTTTTCGTCCGATTTCTTACGTTTTCGTCCGATTTCTTATGTTTTCGTCTGATTTCTTATGTTTTTTTTACGTATTTATTTGTTTTTAAACGAATAAATACGTATAAAACGTAAGAAAACAAAGAAAGGGGTCAAAAAAACAAAAGAAAACGTCCAAAACGGAAGAAAACAAAAACGTAAGAAATCGAACGAAAACGTAAATAAAGTTTAATAAAACGGACGAAAAACGTAAGGGAATATGACCAAAACGTAAAAAAACACGGACGGAAAACGTAAGAAATCGGGCAACCAAACATAAGAAAATCGGACCATAAGTAAGAAAATCGGGCGAAAACGTAAGAAATAGGCCGGAAAACGTAAAAAACAGACGAAAACATACAGAAATCGGAGAAATGTAAGAAATCGACGAAATCTTAAAAAAATAGCCGAAAACGTAAGTAATCGGTTTGAAAAGTAAAAATAAAAAAAACGGGCGAAAACGTAAGAAATATGACGAAAACGTAAAAAACGGACGAAAACGTAAGAAATCTGACGAAAACGTAAGTAATCGGACGAAAACGTAAAAAAACGGGCGAAAACGTAAGAAATATGACGAAAACGTAAAAAAACGGACGAAAACGTAAGAAATTTAACCAAAACGTAATGTTAATTGAGATTTATATATGTTCTTAATGTTAATTTCGAGTATACTACAAATTAAATATATGTTTATGATTCGGTAATGTTAATTTCGAGTATATTGCAAATTAAATATATGCTTATGATTGTAGTTAGTTTTTATTAATTTCATTTGTATTTTATTTTTATTGTTTTTATAATCATATACAAAGAGCTAATATGAAAAAAATATTAAATATGAAAAGAAAAATGAATGAAAATAGATCTATCTAAACATCTTTTTATTTTTTAAAAAGAAAAATACAACTCTCATCTAAACAGATTTTCAAAATTCTCAACTATTCTTTAGAAAAGAAAAACCATCCACTTCTCTAGGAATTTAAAAACAAAAAAACATGAAAATTTTTCCGGAACCAAACACCACCTAAATGTTCCCAAATTTGTCTAAAAAATTAACAAATTTCGTTTTTACAAAACACATATATTAAAAACTAAAAAAACACATATAATAGTTGAGGATGAAAAGTGTAATTTATATAATAAAAAAAAAGGCTTTCCTTCATTAACAGGCATTCATCATCAACCCACCATCACACCTGGTGAATAACCCAGTCCCAAATTTTAATAATCAAATGACTAATCAATCGATCATTAAACCTTTCAAATCCAATCCCTAATTGATATTGATAATCAAATTACAAATCAATCAATCAATAAAGTAACCAAATTTGTGTTGCAATTGCGATGACTTGATGAGGTACTGTCCCGCCTAGCAAGAAAGTACTTGAGCCAGCTGTGATCATAAGTTGCAGGTGTGATCATACTCAACAAAGATAGCTTTTTCTCCAAATCTGTTATTGATGTAAGGCTACTGAAAGAATTTTACTTTTTATATGTTCAAACATTTATCTTTCTTTAATTTAGGTTATTTTTGTATTTGTTTTATGGATTTGTTTAGTATTTGAGTTCCTTTTTTTTTAATAATCATTTGTATATATCCTTCTGCGGCGGTTTGGTAACGTAATGTGTCGTGAGATAGTTAGTTGCCTTAGTTGTTGATCAGAATGTATAATGCTCTATATTGATAGATATTAGTGTTAGGATAAAAAACGGATCTGAACAAATTAAGAGCTTAAGGAGTCCATGGCTGTTGGCTTGGTGCCAAGCCATGGCGCCAAAATGGCCAACGGCGCACGACTCCATGGCTCGCGCCAAGGGTCTTCGCGCCGTGGCTAACAGCCCACGCCAAACTTAATTTTTTTATTTTTTTTTATTTATTTATTTTTTTTTTTTAAATATATCCGTTAGGGGGAGCGGATATTCAAAAAAATACCCCCAAAATCACAATTTTACCCCTTTTGGTATATTAGGATTTTGTGAATATATTTCGGCAAGTTGAATGTTTATTTAACTTTGAAAGAAGGCTGGTATTAGTTCCCAGTTGTAAAATTTAATTTTAAACGGCACAAAGAGTTAACATGTTTTACACGATCAGTTTAATTGTGCTATGTCTTCGGACAAACTAGAGGGCCTATTCTGTCGTCGCGGCTAATTCATTATGGCAACCACGAGTTTATTTATCTTTTGGAATACAATGATATAGTTATCATTGGATTATTGGGCATTCAAGGGGTCACATATTCGTTGACACAGGTAGATTAAGTAATCACTGGTTTGAGTATGATATATCCGAGTGTTATGTCAAATAAAATACGTCAGTTATTCAATCATTGTAGTTTATTGTGGGATGTGATTGTGTCTATTTTCGTAACAAGATATTCTCTTTCATGATTAGGTCCAGATGGTTAAATTCTCAATAACAAGCTATTTTCGATGACTAGCATACAAATAGCTTTTAGAAGGAATTAGAAGGAATATCTAGGATTAAGATACATTTGACTTTCATAAAGTTTTTACTGAATTTGCTTTTGATGGACTTTGAGCCATTAACATAACCACTTTCACCATTTTACGATTACAGAATTTGAAACCATCCGTTGCTTTAGTATGAAATCCAAATGATGACGGCTTAACACTTTTAATATGTTTATTGACTAGATTGAAAACAATATGGTGAAAAACAGATAACGGGTCAAAAAAGTAGAGTTGCAAGATGAGTGGTTTGGATAGCAATTTGAAATAGGCCTAGGTTTAACTAGATTTTTGTTTAGTGTGTTGAACTGGTCAGGCCGAGTTTGGTTGACCGCGAGGCGCTAACACTTATTTTGTACATTCTTTATGCAAAGTCAATGTATAATTCAAAAACAAATACTATTAATATAACAATCTAATATTTGAATAAAATAGTCTTATGAGGTTGTATGATTAAAAGTAGACTTTGTCAACATTCAGTCAACCATTATGTGAGTAAATGGGTCAAACTGACTCCTTTACTTAGATACCAGGTTTAAGTTTGTTGCATGAAGATCAAGAAAAGGCATTGTTTTTAGCAGTATAGGATTGCTTGACTTGTGATACCAAGTTAATACCACTGATAGTTTGTAAGAATAAAAACGGTAAATGGGTAACTACACATTCTGTGAGGGCCAGACGGTTTAACAGAATGCTGCAGAAAACACATTCAAATAAACAAGATGATGCAAAAATTAAATGCTACATCAAATAATTGAACCAAAGCTTCTATATAAAGGCCTGTTTGGCATTGTGTTTTAAGATTGATCCTTTGGTTATCACCAGACAATTTTAATGATTAAAAGTGTTTGTATATATGCATTATCATTTATTCCTTAAGGATGTAGTGATTGGTGTTCAAAAATCTTTTATTCATTTGCATAATCCCATTCATGTTTCTTGAAGGTTTGAACCATCAAATGCTTGACTGCTTTTTGGGTTCAGTTACGTCTATCCCACATGCTGACTTTCTTCAGGTTACTGATCTTAAACATGCCACCGATATGGTAAAATTCATTTTTTTTTTTATATTTGCCCTTACTAGGTTCTAATTTGCTACTTGAGACTCTGGTGCACTTAACAATGGAATTCCAATCCATTGGTTGTGTCATTAGATTCATTTGCAACTGACTCAGGTTCGAGTCCTGTCGTTGTCGTGGTCAGTTTTGTTGGTTTAATTTTTTTATGCTGTACTAAAAAAAAACAATTGAACTCTGAGTCTTGCTATATCAATTTGCAACATCTCTTTTCATGGACTTCCTTTATTTAAATGTTACAATGCAAATTTAGTCACACTGTATATAGAAATTATTATTTAGAAAAATCTAAAACAGAATTAGCAAGTGTTTAACTGAGTGAACAACAAATATGAAAGAGAGATTTTAAGTATCACTGACCAAATTTACATACAAATTAATAAACATGTTTATATATGGTTCTTTTACTTTTAAGCTTATAATTTGGTCGTTGGAATTTAGTCATAAATACTATAGAAGCTTATCATCAAAGCAAATATGTGTTTAATATGATAAGGTCGTATGTAACTTTGAAAATTTCATGGGCATGCAACTTTTAGTCCAAAATGGGTTATATGGGTATGCTTTAAATGCTTTTAAATCTGTTATTATTATCCTTGTGAACTAAACGTTTATATGTATGGTAATGTTGACAGACTTGAGTGTTTGTGGCGGCTGAAGTGGAAGACGATGAGGATATTGATCGAGTTCAGTCACTGCAGTAATAGGCACCAAAGTTGTTGGTTGTATCTAGGACCGAATACATATGAAATTTTGTTCATGCGATGCACACTTTATATTTTGACTAATCATACGGGCAATTTGATCATATTTGGTTTTTATTTTGTCTCCACAAGTATTTTGTGCAATGAGATTTTGCCAAATACTTTGTAAAAATGCATCATTATTCATTTACTTTCTGTAAAATGTTATGCCTTCATTTTAATGTTTAATGTGTACTATTTTTATTCACATTAGAAATAATGAAAGCATGTTCATCAAGAACTATATAACAAAAATAATTAAAAGTGGTTGGAATAACATGTTATCGAGAACACATTTAGTAAATGATAAAAATAACAATAACTAAACTAAATTTTATTATGTTCAAACCCTGTGCGTGCACGGGTTTTATAACTAGTTTAGAGGATAAATGTATTAAAAAAATTAAAAGAAATTATTAAATGGCCAAACGGTCTAATTTTTTACCGTTTGGAATTGTTTTTTGTGCCCAACGACAGTCTTATTTTCAACCGACTTCTCCTTGTATTGCTATAGAACGCGTCGGGTGGGGGTATGTTGAGGAGGACGCATCAGGTGAGGGGTCAACCAAGTCCTACGACGGAGCCATAACGGCTGCTCTCACACACTTATACAGAGTAACACTATAACAAACTAACCAAAACAATATTCTTTTACCCAAACACCCATAAAGAAATGGATATTACAGTAGCTCCTAATAATTAGAAAGAAGAGTCCTTAAACTGTGCAGCAGGCTTTATACAAGTTGTCAACTGCACTCATGTTCTAACTTACATAACTGTCATCACTACCTAACAAACTGGACTTTCTAAAGTCAACTCTCATCATCCGAGTCAAAAATCTGTCTTCTCCTAAGAGACTCGAGCACAGCAGCCGATTTATTCCCCTTGTACCCAGAGGCTGACTTAAGCTTCGGCACATTCATGGCACTAAGTGTTGGAGTGGCTGCACCCTGGTTCACGTCCCTTAGAACAGACTTGGCAGTGACTTCAGCCCGTGCACCAGCCATAGCCGAACTTACTTTTGAGCTCGTGTTGAGATGATTTTCACTTACGCCCTTGCCCTTACTAACAGCCTCAGCAGCTGTGGATTTGGCCTTGAGGGTTTCGTACTTCTGAATGTCGTAAGTAAGTTCTTTTTGTAGTTGTTTATCAGCAACGAGCATCTCATCAATTTCGCTTTTGTAATCTTTAAGAAGGATTCTAAGGCATTCCATTAGAGATCCTGTAAGTGGGCTGTTCTTGCTCTCGAGTAAACGTTTTAGTTCTATGAACATTGGGATTGTGTTTTGGATTTGGGCTTTCTTGACTGCTTGAGTTACTCGTCCTTTAACAGCATTTTCTGCAGATTCTTCTTCCATTTCTGATGATTCTAGTGATGATCCTTTGTTGGTTGGAATTTTCATTTCTTTACAATAAAGAACCCGAAATGTGTCCTGTTATTTGGAAAAAACTAACACGGTCAATATATCACAACACTAATATACTATATGGTGTAAAAAATGAAGATTACCAGTAG